>JZLH01S0147741.1:4492-15433 GCA_001188425.1 Eucidaris tribuloides | reverse complement strand
CCTCGGAAGTGATAGTTTGTCCCATCACCTTTACCGACGTTGATTATTTGCTTACTATTTTTGTCTAGGCAGCACTACGCCTACTGCGCATGCTCATTACCCAAACAAAATGGCGGTGTCGATCGCCGCGACAGTCAAAACACAATTCTAGATTCTATCTTCTTTGTTATTTTATGATTTCAATGTTATTTTTACATTCCATTGGTGTTGTGATGAAGATTTCACGTTAACCCTTCGAATTATTAGCGCCGATTTTATGAAACGTAAATTGAAAATGGGGAAAATTAACAGAAATTTGACTCGCATCGCGTACGGCTGCGGCTTACTGGCCCACCCCGCACGCGACGTGTGCGGGCTGTGTATTGCATAGCAATATCGTCAGTTACGTACAATGTGACTGTTCTCTCCGTTTCGGAAGCAGACGGCGGTTATTTCAATTTGTTAGCTCAACACCACTTTTGGAGCTCGCATAACATTATTGTTAAAGTTTATTAAGTCGGAGGGATATAAAACAAATATACCAAGCATTAAGTTCGAAAGTATAGTAGAAATTATGATAATCTATCTTCGGATAGACTGGCAGTAACATATTTCGTCGGGGCTTCGCCCCTCGGAAAAATATTACTATGCCAGTCCCTCCTCAGATAGATAATATACAAATATACCAAGCTGTGAGAAAGTATAGTAGAAATTATCTATCTGAGGAGGGACTGGCACAGTAATATTTTTCCGAGGGGCGAAGCCCCGAGGAAATATGTTACTGCCAGTCTATCCGAAGATAGATAATTTCTACTATACTTTCGAACTTAATGCTTGGTATATTTGTTTTATATCCCTCCGACTTAATAAACTTTAACAATAATGTTATGCGAGCTCCAAAAGTGGTGTTGAGCTAACAAATTGAAATAACCGCCGTCTGCTTCCGAAACGGAGAGAACAGTCACATTGTACGTAACTGACGATATTGCTATGCAATACACAGCCCGCACACGTCGCGTGCGGGCTGGCCCAGTAAGCCGCAGCCGTACGCGATGCGAGTCAAATTTCTGTTAATTTTCCCCATTTCAATTTACGTTTCAAAAAATCGGCGCTAATAATTCGAAGGGTTAACGTGAAATCTTCATCACAACACCAATGGAATGTAAAAATACATTGAAATCATAAAATACAAATAGATAGAATCTAGAATTGTTGTTTTGACTGTCGCGGCGATCGACACCGCCATTTTGTTTGGTAAGGGGGGCAATCGCCCAGTAGCGTAGTGGCTGCCTCAGACCAAAACTAGTAGCAAAATAATCACGTCGGTAAAGTTGATGGACAAACTATCACTTCGAGGGCGATCTGAATTGAGTCTTCGAAAGCCCCGAACTGGGAATAGATGGTATGTTAACATTTTCGACCGCCAAAAGTGGATGAGCTTCTGTCTTCATTGCTGAAAACAAAAGATTATTATATTGGCCTTTATATTCCACATCGCGAACTATTATAACTAGAAAACAAAACGATTGATATTTCTTAAAAAAAAAACGAAAAAAAAAAACATTATGAGCACCGAATAGGAATACTGCGCCCGACCGAACACCTGAGTGCGCCATTACACGGGCGGTCGACGTTTTCGGATGCGTAGCACTGCGTCGCGTTAGGTAATCTGACAATAAACACTGCTATTGCAAGCGCGCGAATTACGCGTCGCTTGCCGAGATGGTGTATACTTTTTTGTTTCGCTATTCCTCAGTACAGCACAGTTCCTAACGCGTCATTTCACATTACGAAGTACGCATGAAATTAAAAAAGTGCGCTTACACTCAGGACGTATTCAATTGACATCTATCGAGTGTAACGAACTTTTCTTCTCGGAACAGTGATCTGCATGGGAAAACTACGCTTTTCACCGTCACCAACTGCTTGGCCAATCCATATAGCAAGTCCATTAGTATGTGGAATATAATATACAAATATATCAAGCTGTGAGAAAATATTAGATAAGCAAAAATCACGTTGTAAAGGTGATGGAACCCAACTCATCACTTCCGAGGCGATCTGAGTGAGCCTATCTTCTCGGAAGCGATGCTGAGGAAAGGATAGCGTTACATTCGAGTCGCCGAGAATGATAGTTCTGTCCATTGTTTTTTTTACCTGAAAACCCAAAGTGACATCAATTTGCTTTATTATTCCACATTCGGAAACTATTTACCCATATTAGAAACCAAAGGATTGACATTGTCTCTAACAAAAACAAAAAAATATGGGCCGAATATGGAATACGCGCCGACCAACACCTGGCGTAGATCACCAGGGAGACATTCGCGCGTTCGCATGCGCGGCGCGTTGCGTTAGCGTACATGCATGCTTGCGTATTGCGGGCACTCAAATACTCGCACAGTGCCGCAGATGGTGTAGCACCTTTTTTGTTTCGTCTGATCTCTTTAGTACACACAGTCCTAATGCTGTCAATTATCAACATTTGAGTGATGCCGCGAAATAAAGTGCTTACAACCTTCGGATATCAACTGACTATCTATTCGAGGCTGTAACGAACTTTTTGGTTCGAGTTGATCTGATGAGGAAAACTACGCATTATATCACATGATCAACTGTGGCCAATCCTAAGCAGATTCTTAGTATGTGAACAAATAATAGCAAAGTTATCTTCTGAGGAGGGACTGGCATAGTAATATTTTTCCGAGGGGCGAAGCCCCGAGGAAATATATTACTGCCAGTTGCTCCGAAGATAGATAATTTCACTATACTTCCGAACTTAATGCTTGGTATATTTGTTTTATATCCCTCCCACTTAATAAAATTGAAAAATAATGTTAAGCGAACTCTAAAGATTAGTGCTATTAATGAGTATTATCGCAGTCTAAACGGAAAAGTTTCTACGCAACTGACCAATTTGCTGTGCAGTATGTACACAGCCCGCACACGTCGCCTGCGGGCTGGCGCAGTAAGCCGCAGCCATACGATGCGAGTTATTTGTGTGTGTGTAAATTTTCCGCATTTCAATTTATCATTCATAAATCGGCGCTAATAATCCGAAGAGTCAACGCGATATCTTCATTGTAACACAAATGAAATGTTAAAAATAACATGGTAATTAGTATACTAAAATTGTCATTTTGAGTTTCGCGGCGAATGAGACGCCATTTTGATTTCGGGTAATGAGCATGCGCAGTATGCGCAGTGCTGCCGAGACAAAAATACTGAAAAATATACGGAGCTGTGGCGAGGATTTTTAATTTCTAGTGAAATTATTTTTGATCGTATTAGCATCAATCAACCAATTGCGATTTAGAAAATGCTCATGAATATTCATAGAGGGATATAGTTTCCACTATACTTTCTCACAGCTTGGTATATTTGTATAATATATCGTATCGTTTGTAAATAGTTTTGAAAATTTGAATATCATTTTTGTACATTTAGAAAAAGCAATATTTGTTGTATTTGTGAAAAAAACGTCGCAGAAACAATAAAACTGAATTGAACTGAACTGAATATACCGGTAATGACTTTCTAAAACCAAATGGATTATTTTTCCCGTTGAAAGTTCATGCCTGCCGTTTAGAAATCACTTGAAAGCTAGCCAGCAAAATCGTAAGGTTGGTAGAAACTAAATTTCTTGTTCTACGCTTCACTTCAACTGATGAATGCATTTTGTATCACATTATGTTTAATAATTTTAATCTTAAATTTAATCTTCATGAAACAGAGACGCGTGCTATGGAGATGTGATCCGAGACCTATCAGTTGACACGCAAATAATGACAAACGGCGTACAGAAATGTCGCAAAATACAACAAAGGTAGAGAATAAAGAAATCGTCTTTCCCTTTGGCTCTTCTTTGGTATTGCTGTTCACGTATCAAGGTCCACATGGTCCTTTCGGCATGCCAAAATCCACCTCGGACTTTTGCACAAATACAGCTACGGCAGCCAGTCTCGTTACAAAATATAGAAATAGAAAGCACATTACACCTATTTTTCAGTCTCTTTGTTGGTTCCATTGTTAAGAGTGTTCATTTTCGATACAATTCAGTAACATGGTGATGTACCTATTATATAGTTAGTAATCTTCAAATAATATTTTCATTGACGTAGTAGGGCAGTTCCGGAAAAGTGTCAACCCAGGGGCAAAAATTTCAAACTCTTTTGACAAACCTAAATTGCATATCATTTTAAAGCCAATACATTGTACTTTCTAAATTTGCAACTTTCAAATCAATATCACCAAGGTCAAGGTCACCATGACCCAGTTTATCATAGCATAAATGAAATTCTAGTTTTATCACGGATTAAGGGTATTAAATATTTTCCTGGGATTTTTTTTAACTGAACAAGTGTATTTCATTCCTTCTTCATAGTGGAGGATTGCATCATAACCAATTATTCGTGCACGCAATGATAATTTAAAATGTGATAGTCTATTGATTAGTTAATTGCCATTTTATTACATAACAAGTATGGTCATGTACGTCCGTCACGAAAAAAACACAATTTTTTAATATTTCAGAGAGATAAATTACTCAACAATTCAAAAATGCCAATGCAAAGTGAGCTTAAGGGTCTCTACATAGTCAACATAAAGTGTTATCCTAATAACCTCTTATTAATTATTTAACGACCGGTTGGACGTACACTTTTTTTGTACGTCCAACCGCACATTTTTTGTACGTCCATCACGATATCATTTTTTTTTATTTTTCTTCTTTCCAAATGTATTTGCTTGTTGTATTCCATCTCATTTGTTATCTTAATAATCTAAAATGGCAAAAAACTATCTCTGATTGATTAATTATTAATTGATTAACATTGATGAGGTCATGAAAGGCAGAGAGGAAACCGAAGCATATTGGCAAGCAACAGTACCTGTGCCAAATACACACAGGATTTACTGATGATGACCTTGACATAAACATTGGGGACTGGGTAGTCAGTGTGTTACTTGATTATCATGGGGAATGTTTCGCTGGGAAAGTTATAGAATTTGGGGGAAATGATATTGAGGGCGGGGGCCCTCAGCGTTTTGCGTGATATGTCCGCAATGCAAAAAGCTCTCACCACGATGTTTCACAATCTTTTTCCTGTGAGTCTCCCATATCTTTTAAGACCAAATTTGTGATGCCCGAGTACAGGGTTCCAAAGATCTATAGGCATAATTTTGTGCATACATGTTGCACCAAAAATTGCTCTAAAGCATTATTTTGTGTACAATTTCAATACAAATTGTGTTTTCAGCCAAAAATCATAAATGTATGAATGTTTTTGATTTTACTGATTCAAATTACGTAAGTTTACACTGTTTGTGATCGCATAAGTGTCACCAACATATTTCATCGGAAAAAAACAATGAAAATCAAAAGGTCCAAAAAACACAGAAATACATAAGAAATTGCAAAAACGATAGAATACAAAGAAAAAAAATAGGGATATGCAATTTCTTTCACTTTTTGTGTTAAATGCAATATATAGAGTATAATTATGAATAAGATGTAAAGAAAAAAAAATTATGCTCCCATATGTTTAATACATGTACGTCCATCACGGACAAATTGTACGTCCAACCGTGTACGTCCGTCACGACAATAAAACATATAATACCTGAACATAAAAATATAAAAGCAATATTATTTTAGTAATTTACTATCATTTGACATCTACTCCATACAATCATAACTGAATTTGAAGAAAAATGTCTAAGAATTCACAGAGTTTGTACAATGAATATTAGATGTCAGAAAAAATGTCTGTCTGCGTACGTCCAACCGGACTGTGTTTTTCCATTATTTCAAGGTCACTGTGTTGGTGTTGCCCCGAAATGATGTGTGATTGTTTTCTACTCACTGAAACACATTGCTTGGTTAGAAAAAAATCACATGATCAACCAATATTTTTGTTTGTATGGATTTTTGAAGTGTGTGAAATGTACGTCCGAATTTACGGAATTGCCCAGTAACTGAAAGCAAAAGTATGCTGTAGCCAGATAGGGGGAAGCGGAGAAAAAAAAAATGTTGTTCCCCAACTATACAGGCGTACTGGAGGATGTTTCAAGGGGGAGGGGGGGAGGCTGTTTACGCCGCGTCAAATCCTGATACGTCCAATTGTGTTTACGCGTCAGCGCCAACAGCCGAAAAGTCGCTTGTGCTGTGTGATTATGTGTGTGTGTGTGGGGGCGGGGGGGTGGTCTGCAAAAAGAAAATTGCCAACCCAAGTCCTAAGGCCAAAGTTTTTCACAGTTAGTCCAGCAGCCAAAAAGAGTCAGTACGTGAGAGGAGGGGTGGTTCTTTGAAAAGAAATCTCAACCTAAATCCGACATGTACCCTCCCTTCTCAAAAGTATTGCAACATACACTATAACACGTGTATTTGGAGTTGAGGGGGTCTTTCTATAATGACGTCCTAATGAAGTTTATAATAAGAAAATACCAAATTATTTGAAAAGAAATCAACGAACAATCATTTCTCCTTCCTTCTCCAAGGCGGAGAGATTATCAAACGCAGGCGCACCTACGGCAGAGGGGCTGGAACATAAAATTTACCCTTTTCGCCTCCCTGTATAGGAGCGGGGTGATAATTCACACCAGCATCGTAATTTGGTTTCATATTTCCTTTGAAACGGTTTTGATGGCTTAGAAAGACTTCCCACAAACAAAAAAAGTCAATGTGTTCCTCTGAGACGGTCTCAGAAAGAAGACACCACGCCGCAAAGACGAAAGCGACTCCTATCTTTATAAGATAGTGATAAGGAGGATACGCCCCATATTTCATAAAATGGCCTCCTCAAGTTGTAATTTCTTATTCTTTTTCAATTCTAAAGGCGGTTTATTATTACAAACATCTTAAAATTTGCTGCAATGCGACTGTTTAGTAAACTTGATATAATAATGTTGAGAGAAGGCCATCATCTTTATATTAGTAGCCTTATCCTCCTTATCACTATCTTATGAAGATAGGGAGCGCTTTAGTCTTTGCGCCGTGGTGTCTTCTTTCTGAGACCGCGTCAGAGGAACACATTGACATTTTTTGTTTGCTGGACGTCTTTCCAAGCCATCAAAACCATTTCAGGGGAAATATGAAACTGAATTAGGATGCTACTTTGAATTAACCCCCTACCCCTACAGGCAGGCGATTTTTTTTTTTAATTTATGTTCCAGCCCCTCTGCCGTGGGTGCGCCTGCATTTGATAATCTCTCCGCCTTGGAGAAGGAAGAAAAACGAATGTCCATTGATATCTTTTCAAATGATTTGTTATTTTCCAATCATAAACTTCATTAGGACGTCATTATAGAAAGACCCCTTCAACTCAAAATGCATGCATTACAGTGTATGTTGCAATACTTTTGAGTAGGGAGGGTATACACAGTGTGTCCCCCGAAATGGTCCAATTGGGAATTATTATTATTTTTTATTTTTTTGATATATAAAAAATCATATACAACCGAGTCAAATTGGGTATTATCATAAAGCTAAAACATTTTTCATTGCAATGTATTTCATTTCATTTGGTTGCGTGACTTGCGTCAGTCCTGAGATATATTCAATTTTCTGCAAAAACGCAAAATCGCTTTTGTCCCACTATACACTTTTACTTGCACGTTGTTTAAACAATCTTTTGACATAGAAACCATTAAAAGGTGTGGGAATTATCGTGAAATGGTTCAGTGATCATTATAAACATATTTCTAACATTTTGAGGTTGTTTTTGTTCTATTATTTTCATAAGAAAGAGTAAACCCTATATTAACATAGGAGATGTACATGGTGCAGAGGTGCAACATGAAAGCAGTGTGAATGTTCAATAACGGGATGACCGGACAGCAGCGGCCTTAATTTACTCCCTAAGGAGTTAGAGTTTATGGCCTTTTAACATCAAGAACCACAAAGTATAACATATTTTATCAAGAATAAATCTTTCTGTGGGTTCTTTCATTATTGTTTTCGTCATTTAAGTTGTTAATTAGTTTTCTTTGTAATTAACACATTCTGTTTTGAAGTGTCATTGTTGGTTTTCACCATCAACACGAAAAGTGGCACAAACGTGATTTTGCCAGACTACACAAAAGTAATCATACAAATTTATTCTGCTTTAATATGAAACCAAATATTACCCCAAAAATACCTTAAATAATTTTCTCCCGATTGGACCATTTTGTTTTTTATAAGTCTACAATTTTTCACAGTCAGGTCAACAGGTGAAATATCTCTCAGTAGGGGGTTTTCAGCGTAACAGGGTGAGGTTTACGTGAAGGGGAGGGGGTGTTTGTAACCCACAACACCCCCCCCCCGCGTACGCCTATGGTCCTCAATAATGGTCTATGTGGAATTTAGACCGTTTTTGAATAAACTTGTCTTAATTCCTACAATAACTATTTTAACAAAAAGATTCAATTGACACATGATTGAAAGTGTAGAATAAGAAGTACCCTCCCTACTCAAAAGTATTGCAAAATACACTATAACGTATGCATTTTGAGAGTAATGAGATGTTTCTATAACGATGTCCTGATGAAATGTATTCTTGAAAAACAACAAACTATTTGAAAATATATCAACACATATTCTTTCTCCTTTCTTCTCGAAGGCGGGGAGATTAATAATAGAAAAATATCATCCAAAAATATTTTTTCCCTTTCATTTTTTCCCGGTGGTTTGGTGGATTTTCCCGCTGAAATCCTTCAGGGGGCAGTCGGCCCCCAGCCCCTCTCCCCCGCCTCCTACGCCACTGGAAGAAAGCGCCTCCTATCTTCATAAGACAGTGGTAAGGAGGATATGCCCCATATCTTAGACAAGACCTCTTTAAGTTATAATTTCTTATTCTTTCTCAATTCTAAAAGCGGTTTACTATTGCAAGCAACCTAAATTTATCGTGATGCGACTTTTCAGTAAATTGAATATAATGATGTGGAGAAAAGGCCATCATCTTTAAGCAGTAGTCTTATCCTCCAAACTGTCTTATGAACAAGGGCGCCGGAAGCCGGGGGGGGGGGGCAGAGGGGGCACTTGCCCCTTCCAAATATTTTTTTTTTGGGGGGGGGGCAAAACGAGTTTTTGCCCTCCACCCCCAATGTGCTTGATTATGCCATTTATGTGTCTTGTTGTGCCTTCTTGGTGTCAGTTTAGTTAAATACAATGTCTGCAGATTTAGTGAGTGAGATTTGAGGTATTTTTGGTAGTTTTTAGCATTTGGAGGATAAATTTTGATGACCTCCTTTTCAGAGCATTTCATGGCTGTGTGCTTTGGTGGGGCAAAGGTTATCAGGACTGTTCTACTTCAAAGGAGGGCAGCGAAAAAGTTTATTGGCAAACAGAGTGTAAATTGAAAATAAGATGAAATGATTTTTATTGGTACACAGCATATTACAAAAACAAGGTCCGGCGTAATCTCAAATTTGTCGAAAAACTGGGCCGAAGTCGATAGAAATAACACATATCTCTATGGGCCAATAATTAGGAGACCACTACCTTAAGAGGCTACTCCCCCTATACGTACACAATGTAGGAGTCCAAATACGTGTTTACAGTCAGAGCTTAAATTTTGCCAATTTGATAAGATAACCATTAATTTATAAGAATTAATTAGTAAATTTGTAGTTTTGTTGACATTTTGAGTAATTTTAGCAAGAAATTAACATTTTACTGTATTTCCATAGCCAACACATAGAAATACAGTGGATTAGTGCAATAAGGCTGCATGTGTGTGAAGATTTTCATCTCAAATTGGCCAGTCATATCAGCCACATTGATACACGTGCCATTGAGCGGAACACATTCCTTCAGTATGCAGCTGTAATATTAACGTCGTCACATCACATTCCTATAGTCCAGGTGTGCCCAGGTGTTTTTGTAACTAGGCTTGGCAATCAAAACAATGTTCACCTCCTTGCAGACTGCCAGGTAACTGTACTGTTGTGTGTGTGTAAATGTAGCTTATTCACTAACACTCCAATGTATGCAGTCATAGATTTTTTTTTTGGGGGGGGGGGTGGGGGTTGAGGGGTTGTCATGCTTTGGAATTAGGGATTATACTTTAGATCATATTGATGTTATCTGCAATTTTAGAAAGGTCCTACCCCCATTCTAGCCTAACCTAACCTTAAATATTGAATATGTACAGGTGACATAAGATTAACCCTAATTTCTTTGACCCCCCCGTTTAACAGCAGTAGCCCTATTGTACTGTACTTGTGGTCCAAAATATTCTTATTGTTGTATATTTTCTATTTTAAGAAACAATTTTATCATTTTAGTGTCACTAATTGAAAATTAAACAATTTAGTGGTTGTAGTCTTGGCTGTGGCTATACTCATTGTATGTAGCATATTAGGTGCTCATAGGCCTATACTAAAAGTTGCCAAAGTGGCCTGGGGGTATACAGCCCAAAATCCTAGAAATAAAAAGAAAAACAGAAAGAAATAAATTAATGTTATTAAAGATATATTAAAAAGATTTGAATGATTAATGTAAGCACATTTGTGTCACCTTTTGGCTATTTTTGAAAATTTCGCTGCTCCTTAAGGTAGCGGTATCCTAATTAATATATGCATGGTCTGTTTACTACGCGAAGCAGCGGTCCCTACAGCTGAAGTTCCACTAAAACTCTGATTTGATGCTTGATTATGCCATTTATGTGTCTTGTTGTGCCTTCTTGGTGTCAGTTTAGTTAAATACAATGTCTGCAGATTTAGTGAGTGAGATTTGAGGTATTTTTGGCAGTTTTTAGCCTTTGGAGGATGAATTTTGATGACCTCCTTTTCAGAGAATTTCATGGCTGTGTGTTTTGGTGGGGCAAAGGTTATCAGGACTGTTCTACTTCAAAGGAGGGTAGCGAAAAAGTTTATTGGCAGACAGGGTGTAAATTGAAAATAATATGAAATGATTTTTATAAGTACACAACATGGGCGTCACCAGGGGGGTGCGGAGGGTGCGGGGGAGGGTGCGAACGC
>JZLH01S0147734.1:85468-101360 GCA_001188425.1 Eucidaris tribuloides | reverse complement strand
TTCAAATTTAAAATTTTCTCAAAACATCTTGTTTGCTAGTACAACTCTATCACATTAAACTTAAATGTGCCAAACCAAAACATGATAATCAACATTTTTTGTTTATCTGTCAAATGCCCTTGTGTCTGGGAATGCCTATGTAGGTTCATGGCATCATGCTCACTATCTTAGGGGTGGTAGAAGCAGAAAGATCATACTCTGATCTTTAAGATGAAGTATAATTCAGATAACCTTAACACCTTGTTAACGCTTTGGATGCTATACTGTAAACTACAGATCTTTCAAATAAAAAATTGCCAAAACTTAACTTGTAATTTAAACTTTTCTCTTATTGTTAGTCTTTTTAATCTGCAAATATGTGTATACATTTATTAAAATTATTGCCATTTTAAAATTGACATATAAATTTTAATGCACTTTATTTCTGAAGACCATCAGAAATAACTTGTTACTGGATGTTTGCCAGATACCCATTACAAAAGAATCAGTGCTGACCCAACCTTTGAAGTATTTTGATATTGGTCAAGACTTTGGTAATACGAAAAGGTCCTTGTAAACCGACCTTGTCATGCTGTAAAAACATGTTTTGAAAATCAAAATAAATATAATGAAACTATTTTGTCAAGGATACTTGTGACATCCTTGAAAAATTGTTTATTACACAGCTGCCATGTATGTTTTCACTATTCCCTCCTCCATAAATAGTTTATTTTGAAACCTCCATATGTTTCTAGTGTCGCTTTGAACTGCCATATGATTTTTTGATTAATATACAAAAATATATGTATATGTATATGTATATCATACATTTTATATCTAGTTTCATTTCATCTTAGGACAACATGGCCAAGAGAGTTTATATCACTTTTACGAAAACTATTATATAAAGTTACAAACACGCGTAATCATGATTAAATTTCAGTTCTTGATTTACAGATAAAGGAAAATGGCAAGATTGGAAGTAGTCCTCAGTTTAGGACACAATGTTCCTAGAATAAAGAATGTGTTTAAGTTTCTGCTGTGAAAATTCCACAGTCATACATTTCTTCTTTTACTCTTCAATTATTATCAGAAATGCTGTGACAGTAAAATTTGTTGTGAACCTTTTTATGGCTGGGATCAATTTCTATCACGGCTGGAGATTAATTCAATATTGGAAAATCAATGCTTCATACTGCTGAAAGAACAAATTCAAGGCAACTCCATCCAGCCCGAGTATACACTCTAGCCAGTGTATATATTGGTATAAGTTTCAATTTACTTGGTTCTTGAGGCATTTTTGACTTATCCAAATTATGTGACTGCTGTTTTAACACTTTGCACCAACAGTTCTTTGAATCCAAAGGTACTATGCTATGACACATATAAAATCACTAGCGTTATGTCTACAGTGTACGCAGTGCTTCATAGTGGTGAAAGCTGGCGGAGTGCCGTTGCTTAGCAGTGTAAATTCATAATTTCTGTGTACACAGTTCTCACAGATTTGCAACAGTTCAAGTAAGATCCACAAACTATTAAAAATTACCCAGTTCCACATTTTTTTGACTGACCACATGTACATTGAGTTGTCCTGATGTGGAATTCAAGGCATTCAATGCCTTGAATTCCACATCAGGACAACTCAACCGGGGACAACTCCCCAGGGACAACTCCCCCAGAGACAACTCCCCAAGGGACAACACCCCAGAGACAACCCCCCCCCCGGGACCAACTCCCCACAAACAACTCCCTCAGGGACAGCTTCCCTAAGCCCTAGGGATGATTCCCCAGGACGACTCCCCGTGATTACTCCCTCCTCCCCCCCCCCACGAAAAACTTCCCCAGGGACAACTTCTCCTGGGATAACTCCCTAGAGACAATTCCCGCAGGGACAAATCTCCCACAAACAACTGCCTCAGGGACAGCCCCCCACAGGGACAACTCCCCTAGGGACAATTCCTCCAGGGATAACCCCGCCAGCCAGTGACAACTCCCACAGGGATGACTCCCACCTGACAGGTCCCTGGAGGACATCTTCCCAGAGGTTGTCTCCCCTGGAGGACAACTCGCCCAGAAGACAGCTTCCCCAGGGGACAACTCCCCCTAGAGGAGTACACCCTAAGGTGCAACTCAGATTGTTTTCAAGTGTTAAACTCCACTAATGGAGTTATCACTAGGTCCAAGATGAATTGCTGATAGGACCAGTTTGAAACCAGTTTGAGGATGTCCAAGACACAAGAGGTTAAATAACTGGTACAGTTTATGCGAGGGTGTTTATAATACCTACGCCAGCATGTCTACATGGTTCCTGGACCTGAATTTGTGATCCATTTCATGGAGAGACCTGATCAATGATGCAGTTCCTAGACCTGAATCTGTAATCCTGTTTCTTAATTTGAATTAGTTAAGCAGTGCAGGAGGTGTAAGATCAATAGTTGCCAGAACCAGGACCCAAATTTAGAATGTCCACGATACAAAAGGTTAGCTCTTTATAGCACCACACTTTTGAACAACACACACAACATCTATAGGATTTTGTTACAATGGTAGAGAAAGTGTTATACAGGGTGGCACAGAAAGAATGCAACACCTGCAAATGCTAATTTCTTCCACATCATCCGCAAAATGTCATTGGCTTTTGTTTCATTGCTTAGAACATTCTCTTTCCAACAAAATGATACAATGGTCAATTATTTTCAGTTAAGGTGTTTGGATCCTCAGGACATTTTTCTCAGGTATTGTCATTTCCCAAATTTGCTCCTGTTTTCAATGCCATTGAGCTTTGGAACACAGAATATTCAGTGCAGTTGAAAAATAGCAAATTTGGGAAATGACATTGCCACAGAAAACTGGCCCCTAGGATCCAAATGCCTTACTAAAAATCAATGATCACGGTATCATTGTGTTGGGAAAAGACGCTGTTCTAACTAACGAAACAAAAAACAATGACATTTTGCCAATGATGGTGAAGAAATTAGCAATCGCAGGTGTGCATTTTTTCTGGGCCATCCTGTATAACTGACACAGTTAATACGTGAGGGTGTTAGTACCTATGCCAGCGCGTCTATGCGGTGCTGGACTACGGGGCGGGAAGTCCTGGTCTTGGCCCGAGTGTCGGTCGTCTTGGTCGCTGACTGGGGGCGGGCTACAGCTACTGCCAAAAGAGGAGATGCTTGCCCCGTCCCCAGCACCCGTGGTTGTCGCACCTGAAATTCAGAGCAGTTAGTTTGTTAGTGCAGGAAGCAGTGGGTTAAAGTGATAGGGCTAGATTAAAGTAAAGACCGAAGTTTTCCGCCTTGCACATTTTCCGCGGAAATCACGGAATGTGAGGTATAATGTAGAAAACAGCTTTTCACCAAAAATGAAAGAATCATGCCTAAAATTCCCCCCAAAGTAAAATTAATAAATATCTATTGAATGAAACTAAGCTAATTTTCCAAAAAGATGCCTAATAAAGCCAAAAAAGTCCTGCTTTACCTGTAAATTTGTCCAAAAACCCGAACCAAAACCCCCATGTGCCTAGTAAACTTGACGTTATTTGTGATTTTTTCCAACAAAAATTCAAGTCGGAAAATTTCAAAATTACAATGCAGAGAATTCAAAGGAATTTGACATTTGTGAAATGGAGAAAAACAGGATTTGACATTTGTAAAACGGAAAACTTTGGTTTCTAGTTGGTGACAGGTCAAGGTTAAAGATCCCAGAATTTAAGTGAGAACACAATTAATAGATTAGGTTTTTATGCAAACCTGCCAAATTCTAACACATGAGTGCATGAATGTTTCAATATATGGAACCAGACCAAGCAAAATCAGGAAATTGTTGCAGATATCAAAATTCTGATTGTTGCAGTATTGGATAAAACACTTAACACAATGTACGATATTAAAAAACTAAACAGTTATAACAAAAGTTATGACGCTTTCAATTTTTTGATTTTGTGCAGTGTTCAGTGGGTGTTTTATTCCTTTAACGCAACTTTCTACAAAATATGAATTGCTCATAAGCACCTGGTTTTGCTTGACTGGGTCACATACATGGAATAGTGATGTTAATTTTTCTACGATTAATGCATGGCTGAGAGTGCATTAGAGTGATCCAGCACCACATTTAAAACCTGAGTGTTACCGGATAGCACTGACACACAAACTCTATAAGCCAAGCAGTAATTGTTTTATAAAATGGATCTGCAATCTAATGCTTTCATTGACTGGATTAGCAGTGCACTAGTTCTTTCTACACAGTGTGTTATCACAAGTTGCTAATACACAGGGACCGTACAGTAATATTCATCCCAACCCAGCAAATAAGGTAAATGACATGATTGAAAGTAGTTAACATGGGGTAAAACTATTCTAGAATCAAGAAAACTATGCAAGAATTCTACTGTGAAAATGTTACAGTCAAAAGTTGACTCATTTTAAAAGTAATACCATCACAATGCTTTGTAACAGACAAATTTGTTGTGCAGCTTTCTATGGGATTAATTTCTCCCAGGACTTGCGAAATTCAGTCCTGGTATATTCATGCTTGGTTCTCCTCACGACAAATCCTTCCAGCTGGGAGATACACTCTAGCTGGTGTATAGACTGGTATATCTTTCAACTAGTTTGGTTCGAGAGGCATTTTTGTATTTCTCCCAATCATGTCACTGTCCTTAATTACAATTTCATGCTTATGTTGTAGCAATATCAACCAGGGTTTTAATGAATATCTGTATACTACAGAATTATTAATTGCAAAACTAGGTCTGTCAGTTCTTACATGTATTTATTATTATTATTTTTTTTTTGGGGGGGGGGGGTGTTTAAAAAGTTAGTCACATAACTGAGGTGGATGAGTTACAGTACAACCAAAAACAGATACAAACATGTACCAAACATATGAACAGTGGAAA
The DNA here is from genome assembly GCA_001188425.1 of Eucidaris tribuloides. Classification (NCBI taxonomy): domain Eukaryota; kingdom Metazoa; phylum Echinodermata; class Echinoidea; order Cidaroida; family Cidaridae; genus Eucidaris; species Eucidaris tribuloides. Next base: position 96,484 of record JZLH01S0147734.1, on the reverse strand, counting down.
AGTGAGTAACAGTGGCATAAACAGCGCCACCTGTTGTTCAACAGGTGTAGAGTATTTAGTGTACTCTTACGAAAAGTGCATCCATGGTGACAACCGAATACAAATAGCTGAATTGCACTAAAGTTAATTCACACTATAGCAATTTTGCTTTGTGGTAGCTGAATAAAAACAAACAAACAAATGTATTTGAAATGGCTGGAACATTTTCAGCATATATATATAACACGGGAATGGAAATGGACCAACAAGTTCTGATTCAATTTTTCTCAAGCAAACCATCTCTCTATTTAGTTACTTAGTTATTAAATTATCTATGTATTTTTTTTATTTTGTATACCTTTATATCTATGTATTTATTCATCTATCTATCTATTTATCTATCTATCTATCTATCTATCTATTTATCTATCTATCTATCTATCTATCTATCTATCTATCTGTTTATCTATCTGTTTATCTGTTAGTCTGTTTATCTGTCTGTATGTTTATCTATCAATCCATCTATCTACAGACAGATAAACAATCAATCAATCTATCTATCTATCTATCTATCTATCTATCTATCTATCTATCTATCTATCTATCTGTCTATTATCTATCTATCTATCTATTATCTTTCTATCTGTCTATTATCTATGTATCTATCTATCTATCTATCTGTCTATTATCTATCTATCTATCTATCTATCTATCTATCTATCTATCTATCTACCTGTCTATTATCTATCTATCTATCTATCTATCTGTCTATTATCTATCTATCTGTCTATTACCTATCTATCTATCTATCTATCTATCTATCTATCTATCTACATATCTATTTATCTGTCTATCTACCTTTCAATCATATAACGTATCTGATCTTTTTTTACAACTCATTCCACAAATGAATTTATCTGCTTTAACATGTGTAGGCCCACTTTATCTTTGTAATCTATTTGCATAAATCTGTCAATATACTTTATTTAAAATCTTTCACTCTACCAAACCGTATTCTGGACATACACTTTAACCCGTTGGCCACGGGAACCGGATGCGGCACAAGTCAACTTTACGGGAATTACAGAATCTCGGAGGCAACCGGTTAACACCTACCAGACACTCCCGTTAAGCCGTCATCGAAATCCGAAATGTCACTGTCCGTAATCCTACCGCCCGAACTCGGCGACAGTTGTTCTTGCACGTTTCCGTTCCTGCTCCCGTTCTCGTGGCCGTGCGCGGACACGATCTCCCGTATGCCGTTCTTGCGGTGCTGTTGTTGTTGTTGTTGATGGGGAGTTGTCGCTGATTGGCGGCGGCGCCACCGTGGTGGTGGAGCGAGTACCAGTGGGACTCATTGTCAAAGGGGGCACTGTCCAGGTGAATGAGAGTCTGGGGGAAAAAAAAATCAAATTTTGTATGGGATTAGAAGTTTGAAACAACTTTAAAGGTTAGTGACATGATTGGGACCACTTAAAGCCCAAGTTTAGTTTTGGGAATTTTTTTGTTATTTGAAAGCTTTATGCCCCAAAGTCATAACCCTGCAATAATTGATTCTGAATGTCTGTTTTTTTTTTTATTTTAATTACTGAAAAATCTCGTGGGAACACCCCCAAAATTTTACATTATAGCGTCTAAAGGGTTAAAAAGGATTTAAGGTTACATATATTATACCTCATCTGAAAGAGCAGACTCGGCTCTTTCAGATGAGGTATAACTCATATAACTTTTTTTTGTCTTTGTTTTTTTTAAAGTTAATTAATGAAAAATGTCGGGGGGGACCCCCGACATTTTGACCATATTTTGCATTATAGCATCCAAAGGGTTAAAGATGTTATATGAGTAATACCTCATCTGAAAGAGCCGAGTCTGCTCTTTCAGATGAGGTATAATACATGTAACCTTAAATCCTTTTTAACCCTTTAGATGCTATAATGTAAAATTTTGGGGGTGTTCCCACGAGATTTTTCATTAATTAATTTAAAAAAAACTAAAGACATTCAGAATCTATTATTGCAGGGTTATGACATTGGGGCATAAAGCTTTCAAATAACAAAAAAATCCCCAAAACTAAACTTGGGCTTTAAAAATGCCTCAAGAACCAAATGAGTTGAAATATAAACAAACTATAAGCCAGCTGGAGTAGATCTCCCAGTTGGAAGGATTTGTTTCTAGTTTGTTTACTTAAGGAGAATCAAGCATGAACTTACCAGTATTCTAATTCTCTTGAGCCCTGATAGAAATAGGAACCCATAGAGAGCTACACAACAGGTTTGCCTGCCACGAGGGATATTGACATTAGTTATTTTAGAATGAGTCAACGTTTCACTACAAAATTTTCACAGTAGAATCCTTGTATAGTTTAATTGATTCTAGAATAGTTTCACCCCAAGTTGAGGACTACCCCCAATCATTTCATTTACCTTTAAAGGGCAGTGACATGATTGGGAGACAGAAAAAAAAATTAGTCTTTAGAACCAAACTGGTTGAAAGATATACCAGTCTATACACCAGCTGGAGTGTATCTCCTGGCTGGAAGGATTTGACTTGAATTTGTTTACTGAAGGAGAATCTAAGTATGAACATACCAAGAATTTCTCTTGAGCCCGAGAATGAAAGCTACACAACAAATTTGTCTGTCTACAAGGCATTCCGATGTGTTACTTTTAAAATGAGTCCACTTTTGCAACAGAATTTTCACAGTAGTATCCTCGCACAGTTTACTTAATTCTACAATAGTTTTACCCCTGGTTGAGGACTACCCCCAATCATATCATTTACCTTTAACTCTTAATGTGTCAGGCCTTTTGAACAATTACACAGTGAGCAAATTTTGGATTGCAGTGCCAACTTAAAACAGCTATAACTTCTTTTACAAAGGCATTATGGAGAAAAATGCACAGTGGAGAAAAGTGGTGTCAACAAATGTTGTAGACAACAGTATACTATTTCTATACACTGTAGTATGTTTTATTTGATACTGTTAAGATTTCTGAAGTTAGAATGAATTTTGTGAAGTAATATAATGTGAAATAATAGATATATCCACAAATACATAGCAAATGTCCATGTACATTCTTAAAATCTAACACAAAAATTTGAGTTCAAATCTCAGACGTCTACGACAATATCCTAAGAAGACTTACGTGTACCAGTTTTATGAGTGATTTAGTGAGGGCTGTCCCTCTGTTTTATAAAAATGGAAAAAAATAAAGCAAAAAAACCCAACAACAAATAGAATACATTTTATATTATTGGCACATATTTCGGGGATACAATTTACAGCGCAAAATTGCGCCAGCAACACATTAAGCCTTAAACCAAAGTAAAAACTAGACCAATTCAACTCCTGTGCAATCCATGGTATGCCTTCACCCTTCCTCACTACTTCTTCAACCAGCAAGTAATGGCCTAGAGTACCCACTCAAATGAAAAGCTACCATTTAAACACTGGATTGGCATTTGACCACTGAACTTTAATATTACTTAATTTTGCGTCATACAGAGCTAAATGTTACCATAATTTGTTTTGGAATGTAAAAGCAAACACCCAACATTTATTTTAGTGACATATGGAGCTGAATGTTACTGCCATGACTGTAAAGTCAAACGCTCAACATTTACTTTTAGTGCAATACGGTGCCAAATTTTACCACCATTGTTCCGATGACAAAAACATTGTTACTGGACGACGGCACTCTCAAATCAGACACGAGATAACTATGTTCCCGTACACACCCACCTGTCCTAAAAAGTCTTTAGCACCATAATGTTCAAAATCCCACACTGTGACTTCAAGTTCGCGACCTCTGAACTCCGACCTCTTGATGGGGCCGAAGGTGAACGTCTGATTCCACTTCGGGCCGAGTGTGTTCTGTATCGTCTTAGTCCGCCGCTTTGTATCTTCACTATAAGGTGGATAGAAGGATCAAGGAATAAAAAGATGTTAAGCATTTTGCACATTAAAGTCATAGGCTAACAGTGTGGAGCTTCAATTTCAAAAATTGTCAAATGTTGATATCTGAACTTTATAGTAATGTTCATATGGACAAATAAACATCCTTAAAAAAGTTTGGAAAGTTACTCTGCCAATGGCAAGTTATGCATGAATAAACAATTAAAACTCGGGGCGAGTTTAAATAGCCTAGGTGTACACACAGTTAGTCCATGAGAGAAAATGTGCAGGTGAATCCGATCAACTTACGATTTTCACTTTTTTAAAGCACTAAATAATCATTTTGAAATACAAATTTTTTCAGGGCGTCATTTTTAGACCTTATCAGCGAAAATGGCATTGGAAAATCATGTAGCTCAGAGTTTTTTAACTGTGATAAATGTTAGCCAAAACCTTTAAAGGAAGAGGAAGGTTTTTGGTTGATCAAACTTTTCCATTAACCCGTTTCCTCCGAGATTCTGAAAATCCAATAGAGTCAACACATGGCACATCCCCTTCCCGTAGTCATCGGGTTAATATTTATTTGAATAGAGATAAGCATTTTCACTAGACCAACAGGAAATAACATTAAATTCAGCAAAATGTTTGTTTAAATTATAGATTTTTTGAATTAAGTAATCTTTAAAAAATGTCCAAAGCTGATATCACTAACATGTATTAATGGCAAAATATGAGGGATACCCACAAAGCCAACAGCCCCCCCCCAAAAAAAAAAGTCAGAAAGACACACTTGCATTTTAGTGATTTCTCATGAATAAAAGTATTCTAAGAAGTACAATATACATTATTGTTCATAAATCTCTGTTGAAAAAAATAAAAAACATTCTTTAAACTTGAATTTTCACCATCAACCAATATTATAAACTGTTGAAGATGGTTTGATTTTGCTTCCACACACATTTCCCATAGACCTCGTGTCGAGATATCTTGTCTATTCTTCAACAGGTTGAGTAGACCAAGGTTAATTAATTGCAACATCAAACTGGCTTATTCAGAAATAAAGTTGGGACTCGGTGTAAGATTTTTCATTTGTCTCTCTCTCTCTCTCTCTTTCTGTATTTTACGATCCCAACTGCTGATCTATAATTTCTAACAAACATGTCAGAAAACATGAATCAGTGGGACTTGAACCCGTCATCTGCAGCTTTCCAGGCTGCGACAATACCACCAGGCTATCCCTGGTTACCAGCATTGACACGATGAACACAGGAACAAATACCAAGGCTCGCAATTCTGACATTGTTATGTTAAATAGTCCAAGGAGGACAAGTTTATTATTATTAAATGAATGAAAGGGATTATACAGAAGGGTGAAAATTTGATGTATTATATTTTTCATTTGTCTCTCTCTCGTTATTTTTTGGGGTTAAAAATTATAGATGAGCAGTTGCGATCTTAAAATACGGAGAGAGACATATGAAAAATCTATTACATCGAATTTTCACCTCTCTGAATAATTCATTTAATAAAGTTGGCATTCTTACCTCCTATCTGGAAGAAGGTAGACCTTGACGTAAGGATTGCGCAAATCTCCCGTGTCCCTGGGCTGGGCTCCGTGCATGCTGAGTACTGTCATATTTATCAAATAATTATTGCTATCATACCAAAGTTTGATCTGTGAGGAGTGAAGGAAAGGAAGAAAAACATAATCAGGCCTTCAATTCTGCTTGGTTGATAAAGAAGGAGAAAATAAGGAGTAAAATCCTCCCAACAAGTAGAAAAAATGTAGGATTCAATCCATCAAATTAGGAGGAAAGTAGGATATTTATAAGTAGAGTTTGGAGTAGTAACCCGGAAGAAAATGGAAACATATGGAATACGCGGAAAAAAAAAATCAATGTTTGGCAAAAAAGTGGAAAACCGCGGAAACAAATTTTCCTTCACAACAGGTGATGATGGCAGTTACAGTACTCTCAGCAACAACCTGTCAAGACTACTCAACTCCAAACAAATATTAAAACTATTGCAAGGGGGGGGGGGGTTGACAAAAAGTAGGAAAATAAGGATTTTAAGGGGAAAATGAGAAAGTAAGGATCTTCACAAAAAAGTAGGAAAAGACGAAGGTCTGCATAATACAGTGTGTCCCAGAAAAAAGGAAACCAGATTTTATGGCAAAAATATTCATCATAATGAACAATATCTTAGAATTAATTAGGTTATTTGTAAAGCTGTGTTTCTCTCTTTCATTTGAACACAACATATTATTCATATGCTTCACGCATGATGGAATTAAAACAATAAATATTGATGGCTACCGAAATTTCATTTGCATGCACAAATTATGTTTGAGTGGCATTTTCGGGGTAGGTAAATGTTATTATTTTAAGAATATAAAAGCATGACATAAATATCTCAAGTATTTTCTTCTTTTATCTGACACCTCATCGTAAAAGATGAATAACGTAAGTGACGAAGAACAAGTAAAATTAAAACAATGCCTGTTTTAAGCGTGATTTTCAGAATGAATCGCATTTTTAGGCTTTTGGGCCGCTAACAAAAGGTTCACCGGCACAACTGACTTCAACATCAATATCTTGCTCGGGCAACAAACAAAGGCTCGAAATAATTGTTAGCGAGGTAATATTCCTTGGTTGCTGCTGCCAAACAGAAAGCAGAGTTAATGAAATGCATTTGGTAACATTTCTGAAAACAAGCCATCATTTCAAATGTCTGTTTCTCACTCATGAATCGCTCATTTTTCATAATCGAGGTATCTATAACCAAAGTAAGATAATTGATGCTCCCTTCAATATCGAAGATCCCATTCCCTGATACGATTCAATCGTTGACAGTTTTTGGAGATCTCAAATTCTCCGTCGGCACATGATTTTATAACCTGTGGATACTTTCATAATTGAAGTCACTACTTGTGCTCAGATCATACGCGATGATGGAAATTACTGTGGAACGTGTATCAAATTAAAGAAGAGAAATATATGCTTTCCGAAAAAAATCTAAACACTTTTTGGCGTGATTCATGTTTATTATATAACATATAAAAACTATCTTCATCATCTCGGTTTCCTATTTTACTGGGACAAACAATCCATAAATATATCTGTTAATCATGATCGTTTTTTATTAACAAATGCTGAACAAAAACATGATGCCACATGTATACATACAGCAGCTCCATCAAGCTAACCAGACGTTAGTGTAGCACCATCTTGTGTCAAATAGGATGTACAGTTTGTAGCCAGTAATGGTGCGGTGTTGAATTGGTGCCAATTAATAGTGAAAAAACTGACAAAAGTACAAGGATGAAGTCCTGAAGTTGATATTTTCAAAGCTTTTAGTGTTGTAAACGATTACAAAATAAAAACATTTTGCAAATGAAGAGTTTTTCGACATTGAAAAGTACACACACCAAAATAATTTTTTGTCAGTTTATCCCGGGTACAGGGCTGACAAAAATAATGCAACAAAATTGTAGTTTCTACTTGGTGCTCCACAGAACCATATATGTCACAAAATGTGGAAACAAGCTTTCAAGCATACCAAGATACAAAGGAGGATCAGAATAATGTTTTTATGCAATTTTGTTGATAGGAGGGCAAAATTTTGTTCTGCCCAAACTCATACTGTGACTTGCAAAACTAGGGCCACCATCACCAGATAAAAAAAGACAGCTATCCCTTTTGTTATTGTGGTGAGGCAGCCATATTTTTTTTACTCTCCTGAATAACAATTTTGAAATTCGAGGATTTATCACGTATAGTCATTAGACTGCTCATGATCATATCAACTATGTCATTTGTGCTTGAATGTTTTTGATATTTTAGTTAGCAAAAGGGCATATTAGAAGTTACAACAACTTTTATTGAAGGATTTTCATGGCAAAGGGATGTATCTCATCCTTTAGCAAGTAACATAAAATAGTATAATGGAGGGATCAATTTGGCATGAAAGTCATGATTACTTAGTAACCTGTTTTTTGTGTATCTCTGGGTATACTTCTTTGCAACAATTTTTCAATAAAAACTGTTAAAAGTACCAAAGATAGCTTGTGCTATCTTTATGATGGATCATTTAACCATTTAGGGACCCATATCAATGAAAAGATAGTCATGAAAAACTGTCAATTTTTTTTAGTTACACCCTTTTGCCATCAAACAGCTGTCATTTCGACGTGCCTGAATTTCTCCTAGTGAGGTCGGGGAAGTATTTCTCCGCGGCAGGCCTGGGCTACCGGGGCTAGTGATGGTGACCGATGGACGCTTGACCCGGCTAACAATGGGCATTGGCTCCTCCTCCTCCTTGGGCTTGGTCGACTCGTAACCACTTGAACCTGAACGGGGTCAAAAATACACAATGTTGGTAAGTTTGACCAAATAGGAAAATGCTAACCGACTGGATTAGGATTAAAATGGAATTGAATTTGAATGAAAGGTTTGCAAAGAGAATTTATAATGCTCTGAGGTTTGTATTATTAAATTAATGATGAATTAGATCAATTGCTTCATCTCTCTTGTTTCAAATGATGCAGAAAAAAGAGTGACCCAACAAGGGCTTGATCCTGAAACCTACTAATAATCCCACTGAAATTAACTTCGTTTCTGTACATACTTCCATCGTGAAGAAAATGGAACATGTCTGGCATAGGGATTATTAGAAAAACTGAAATTCTTTATTGATACATGATTATGTGAGAAAATGTTATGTCTTACAACAGGCTAAAAATGAATATGGTTTCATAAAGCATTTACCTTTATTTACATAATTATCTCTTTCTTTCTTCAGCTGTAATTTCATTAATTCATCTAGTTAGTTTATTTTAGCCAGTTATATGTTATTATTGATTGACTAATTAATTGATTGATTTATGCATTTATTTTTCACTATACATTAGCAGTGTATGGATATACTTTCAGGTTAACTATAATCTGGTGCTTCATTCTACACTATATCGACTACTTTCAAAATTTGGAATTTGGAATTGTACACGGTGTGGAGGAAAACTCACAAAGTACAGTATGACAATAAAACTAGACAGTTAAACCACAACATATGGGTAAGAAGGGATACTACTAATTGTTCTACAAAGCTCATACAAAAAGACATACAAAAGCTTAGACTATAAGTTAGCACTCAAACTTTAGTGCAGAACTCCATATTTTTGTTACCTCTGGGAAAGTTTCTTTTCGCAATTTTGTCTTGACTGAGGTCACTTTCAATTGAATTAGTGTGTAATTATCAGGGTTGGCCAGAGTGGGGGGAAATACTGGTGTAAATAGCCAGTAAATACCGCCGTCGATAATTGGTTTTAGGAAAACGGGGGAAAAAGTTGAATGCGGAATACTACCGAAATACACTTCCTCAATACTTTCAGATATTGCCCAGGTATTTCCCAAGTATTTTAAAGGTTATTCGCTATACCTCCCTATACCTCCTGAGTACTTGTCCAGCATTTTCCCAGTATTCCACCTGGGCGGGAATATTGAATTACCGGGAAATAGCAACCCTGGTTAGTTATCCTGGGTCATTATCAAGTTATTGAGGCATATGTGTGTTCTGTCAGGGTGTCTTTGTATGTTTGCCTAAACACTTGTTTTTTTGCACACAGAAATGGACACACATGTATACTGACAAATATTCTGCCAACAATACACAGTATGATTACAGAGGTACAGTGTATTCGTATCTAAATCCAAGCCCGAAATATTAAACAACACCAGGCCGACCCGACCCCACCCCCCAAAAAAAAAAAAAGCTAGTTGATTTGTGTTGGTCTCCCCTTCCCAGTAACAAACTTCTTATATACTCAATCCTGTGTCAAAAGCATCAATTGAAATAGAAGATACTTTATTTTTTATCTGCTGGACAAGTATGTTGGAACACTCTACCAGAAGAAAATAAAAAATGACGACCTCCTTAAAACACAATTTAAATCTAATTTGAAAACTCACCTCAGATGAGAATGGATTTTTTACCCTATCACCTTATTGTATTTCTACTGTGCGATTGAATTGGGTTACGTTCTCCTGTGTAATTTTTTGCTCACCATGAGCACCTAATAGTAAGATTTTGGCGCGATTATAAAACAAGGTCATTGTACATTATTACTGTATCATTATTCATTTCTGTTATATTTGATATTTTATCATATATTTATATATTAATATTATTGATTGATTATTATATCATTATTGTTATCATATTATTATTATTATTGTTATCATTGATATTATTATCTCATTCGTATCATTCTATTATTATGTGTAGTAGTAGTAGTTAATATTCTTATCATTTTTGATTTAAATGGTTTTTTTAAAGCGTGAATTGGACAAACAGGACAAGAAGAGGGCCACATTCAAAAATGTAAAGTAAACCTTTTGGATGGCCTCACTTTGAAACTCACTTGACTGCCGAACCGTTCATGGATGGAGTCCGTCTCGCCGACCTCGAAAACTGGGCAGTTTCTCTTCTCGATGAAGGCGGAATTCACTGCTGCACAAAGAATGTTGAAAGAATAAAAAAAAGCAAATATGTTATGAGGCTTGTGTGACCTTTGAATTTTTCCAATTTATAAAAATCTGATAGCATTAGTGCCTTATTATACAAAACTTCACTCAAGATTATATCAAACCTTGACAGTTCTAATACCCTGTCTAGGTAATGAGCCAAAATTATAATTTGACAATTAATATCATCTTATAATACCCGGGTAGGCCACTTCAGCTCTGATAGGACTGCCCTCAGAGCGGGGCGCCCTGCATAACATTACCCTCTTCTCTTCTAAGAGAATGCCGAGTGCCTGGCTAGAAAGCCAAGAACCACCATTTTTTAAAAAGTCTTTTGGAGACCCCGCCGGGGCTCGAACCTGCGACCTTCAGACATTGAGCAGACTCTCTACACTAGCCGCCATACACACTAGGATTTGACCTTCATGGGCACCAATATACATGGCCATCGTACACAGCCTGCATCTATCTGCCCCCCCAATCTAAGAGCCTCCTGCAGCAACAGGCGCCACAGTTATCGTCCTCCTAGCAGTGACATCGACAGCGCACCATAACATGTAAGGTATCCCTTGACATCTACGAGTGTATCACTTGAGTTTTGGTCTGCCGATGATTGCAACC
>JZLH01S0147734.1:62340-72682 GCA_001188425.1 Eucidaris tribuloides | reverse complement strand
AAAATCACCAGCATATAATTTCACAACAAACGAGTAAAAAAAGCATTTCTAAAGTAGTTGATTTCTATAGATTACCAAATCAGTTTAACTAATATCACAAGATAAAACAGAGTTTCTGTTTTGGATATTTTGAATAATGATGCCATCCCCAGACTTTGGCAAAGTTTTAGTTTATCGCACTAACACTGCAAATCCGACTTACTGCCACAGGTCAAAGGTCATGGTCGACAAATCATGCAAATTTGGCCAAGCTAATTGTTTCAATTTTTCATGCAAAGCAGAGAACATGTGTACATGGATTTCAAACAACTTTTATACGACAGCGATACATGACATAGAACTTCATTAATTAACTCTGGAATCCAAACAGCCAATAGAAAATTTGTAAGTCTTGTTTAGCCCATACATGTAATAACATTAATAGTAGTAAATGAGCAAGCATGATTTTTTAAGAGACAGTTAGTACATGAAATGTTGTTAGTTTTTGATTATTAATATTTTTAAACCCTAAATTTGCAACCTTGGGTTAAAAGTGTGGTTGTTTCTGATTATTTGGTTGAAAGGTTTGAAAATGACTTCTTTCACAGTAAATTTTCCTCAAACTCTTTTAGAAGATAAGTGATGGCTGTCTTACAGATTCAAGAGTTAAGATGGTTCTACATGTACAATCATGCAAACAACGAGTGAGTGAGTGAGTGCAAGTACTATACAGCAGAGTGGGTATATACGTGAATTTCATCACCAAAATCATTTCAAATTAACAGATGCTGGTGCCAAATTGATTATGAGGCATGCATTTATTCAAACACAAATTATCCAAAATTAAACAATGAGATGCAAAAAGAAGCGATTAAATATAAATATGCGACCTTCGATTTTTTTCTCCTGACCTTGGCCACTAAGTTATGCTCCTCATTTAGCGTAGTGCTGCTACAAGTGTCGATGCCGGAATCTTTAATTTGCCGGTCCTCCTCTTCCAGCGAGTGACCCGCCTCGCCGCGCCCAAAGTGGACGATTTTCTTAGGGGACGACACCAAGTTTATTTCGGACTCGGAGTGGTGGCGGATATGGTGGGAGGACGACGGGGTGGCAGCGGGCGAGGATTTAGGCCCCGCCCCAGCGGCCCCGGGGTGGGGGCGGTCGCCGAGGCGGCGGGAATTGACGTGATGTCAAGTTCCCCCGAGCCTGACGCCGCACACACGTGGCATGGTACGGTAAAAGTTTGGGCAGTAAGTTGGAGATTGAAAATGTTTGCATTTTTGGTGTGTTTAAATCAGGCAGAAGAATTTTGTTTAGGGGACAGGAGGGGAGTTTAAAAAATAAATATATATAAAAGAAAGACAGAGAACACACGAAAAACATAAATTAGCCCACAGATAAAATATATGAACATGATATGAATATAGAGAAATGGGGGTTAGCAAGAAATGGGTTAGTCTTAGCAGTCTCACCAAAGTTAATGCCGATTCTTGTAGACGATGATGATGGTTATGGTGGTTGTTGTGATGGTGATGGGCATTATTATCAGGCCCAATTCGCTCATCCCAGTTCTCCAGATCGCCTAATTTTTGCGGTGGTGTTTTTTAGTCGTTTTCACATTTTAGGTTTCCCGACCAAACGGATTGATATGTGGTATGATTTATACAACAATAGTGCCAAGCAAACCAACGGAGGGAAGAAAGGACAAGAGATAAAAAGCATAAATTAAATAACAGTATGATAAATTAAATGAAAACATGGAAATCTGAAAGAAAATTATATTGCCCATAGCTTGAAGTAAAAAATCATATGAACAGTAAGCACTCTTAGGGTGGAAGGGATAATTCATCTGTACATAAATAGAAATATACTATACATGAGTTAAACTTGAAGTACTGGAATTCATAATATTTGAGTTCTTCACATTTATGTCATTGGCACAATTTTGCTCCGTAAAAGTTACCCTTTCAATAATTGCTAAAAGAATGACAAATTTAACAGTGTTGTCATTTGTTTAATACAATAAACTTTTGCAGAGTACAGGAATAGACTCATTAAATTCCTCATAAAACTGGTAATAGAGACTTTTTTTCAATTCCTTATGTGTTTTTTTTTGTTGCAACAGTCAATATTTAAATGTTTTTGTGTGTAATACAGAAAATACACAAAGAACCAATACATATATTGTATTTCAGAAATGTTACTCTGTATGCTATATAATACACACATACACTGTACATGTATTTGAAACATTCAGTCTTCCCCTGCTGTGAACACATTAATCATCAAAACATTGTAATACACAACAAGTATAAATTTACATACATACATTGGATACATGAATACATGAATAATAAATTGTGTAAATAAATATGAGCACACGTATATGTTCATATATTGAATCTTAGGAGATCTAACTTGTGAAGGTATATGTACACTACACCTGTACCACATAACTTTGAGTTATTGTATTTTCAGCAAACCATGTCTTGTTACCCTACCTACATGTATGGAAGGGAGAGGGGAAGGGTGGGGATACATGGGGTAGGGGAGGAAGAAGGGAGTGGTGGGTATGGGGTGGTGGGGGTGGGGGAGGGGAGGGGGAAGAAGTTCAAGCATTTGACAAATTAATGTGTATATCACATTAATTTGTATCTTCATCAGTCTGTATTGTTTAAATTGCAAAAGTGATTTACATGTACATGTATCAATATCATAACTGTAGGCCGGCCAACTTTGATTTTGTTGATAATACCAGTACAGTACGTACATACATGTAGAATGTAGTTTACATAACGTAGACATAATTATATATCCATGTACAGTATACAAGTATTAGGCTGTATTGAGTACTAAAAGGTTCTACACATTTACATGTACATACAAGTGTAGGCTATAAAATATGTGTCCTTATTTGTACGGTACAAGTAGATCTTTGGCATTGTACAAAGCTTTGGTACTTGTATGGGAGAGAAACTGAATTCAAGGTTTCTACTCAAGTTCCATAACTAAGAACCTAGTAAAATTGGCACAGCTACAGTATGTGTCTTCACGGGTTTCCCTACATGTATGACAGTCCTGAATAATGTAGTGTGCAATTTGACCTGTAATGTGTAGCTCAACACAGCTTCTTCTACAGTAGATGTGAAAGAACTATAGTACAATGCATTGTGTATTAAAAGACATGTACATGTACATTGATGATTGCCTAGGGCAAGTAAAATTTCATGTCGGGCAGTTAAAGATCAGAATGTTGAATTTTTAATACTTGCCCGATTAGGTAAGTAAAATTTTAATTGTCAAATGAGGAAAATATGTCCAAAAATCTCACTAAAAGCAAACAAAATATGTGTGTAATTTAAAATCTTTGTGTTCAGGTAAATTATACTAAATTTCATTGTTATTTTCTTCATTGTACGTCATCTTCTGCATTTGGTTTGGAAGCTTGATTTTCAAACATATAAACTATGAGTTGTATGTCTATTTTGAGTTAGTCCCATTTCGTGCATCGATGGCTTGTGAAGAATTACGGCAAAATTGTATAACTATTTGAATTAATAAATTACACCTTTGGTATCCTCTAGATTTCAGAATTTAAATAACAAAGTTCTACTGCCACAAAAAGGCCTCAGCAATTATGAGTGAGAAATACTGATTTTAGGTTTGTTTGTTTTTTATTTCTTACTTTCTGGTAAGTAAATATCTGACAGTGATAATTGTTGTTACACTGAAGTACCATCGAGTCATTCTCGACTCCTGGTGACCCCATGGACAAACTTTCTCCATGCTATTCTATCCTGTGCAAGCATGCTCAGCTCCCTCCAAGATTTTCCAGTTGCTATAGTAATGTGATAATTATACACTGTACATGTCCAAAACAGCAAGTAAGAAAAAAGTTAGTGTGGAGTGCTGCCTACATGTACATGTGTAGATGTACATGTATGATATGAAAACTCACTGCTTACAGTGTATTATGTCAGTTTCATTGAAATACAAAAAGAAATGTACATGTATGAGGTACTACACACTTCTTAATTTTCTTTTACCACTCACTGTTCGAAATACCTTCAGCCCAATAAGGTGCTGGCTATCAATGCTTAATATGCTGCCATTAGGCATAGCAAATGAGGCATGGGTGATTTACTGAAGCACATTAAGCATGACGCAGTCACCCTAAAGTGTAAGATACATTTTACCTTGCATGGCTTCATACTGTATGCACTCAAACGCAAAGACCTAATATTCTCTCCGGGAGGGGTTAGGTGGGGGTTTTTTTTTTGGGGGGGAAGGGGGGTGGGGTGGGGAAGGGGTGATTTAATGAAGCACATTAAGCATGTTGCATTCACCCCCAAAGTGTAAGATACATTTTACCTCGCTTGGTTCTATACTGTATGCACTCAAACGCAAAGGACCTAAATTTCTCTCTGGGGGGGGTCTAGGTGTTGGGGGCGGGGGGGGGCTGGGATGAGCCAAAAGCAAAAATCCAAGGAGAATGTGAAGGATTCGTGAATGTTAAGGAAATGTATTAAGAGTTGGTGGTGAGTGTGGGGGGGGGGGGGGAGAGGTGGCCTGCAAGCGTCAAGTAAATGTACTTGTAGATTCACATGAATTTTCACTGCATTCATACTTGGGGGGGGGGAGGGAACGGGGAATGGCGTAAGCCCACTATTTCTTTTATACCATGTCATGAATGCTAATGCTTCCAAGGGAGTGGAGAGAGCACACTAAAAGTGCTGGATTGAATTGTATTCAGTGACAGGAGTAATAATAATGTGTAAGTGCTATGATACTTTGGTGAATAGCACACTGTAAGAACCCATTATTATTATTATTATTATTATTATTATTATTATTATTATTATTATTATTATTATTATTATTATTATTATTATTATTATTATTATTATTATTATTATTATTATTATTATTATTATCATCATCATCATCATTTTATCATCATCATCATCATCATCATCATTATTATTATTATTATTATTATTATCATCATTTTTTATCATTATTATTATTATTAGTAGTAGTAGTAGTATTTAATGCAGTCTTTCTAATGCTCCCACTGAATGCTGTATTTAAAGGCAGTATTTTGGTAAAATGGTGAAAAATGAGATTTTCTTCTATTATGTTTTTTTAAATTAAAAACTAGGCCTATATTGCCTGAAACAAATAAGTTAGGGGCCACTGACTTTTTGTCATGGAATGTGATATCTGCTCTCTGATGATTTACAAATGTCAAAATTATAAACAACTTTCTGAAAGTTTGGAGCCATTTTTTGTTGTCTATCATGCCATAACCATGCTTTGTGAAGGGTTGATTGAATAACTATTTGATTAACAAAAACTATACTCAGGCTTGAACTACTATATATGTACATGTACAACATATCCACTGGAAAAGAACAAACCAGGTTTACTGATTTTGATGTATTCAAATTAATGAATCTTGCATCCTTGGGTGCATATACTAGCTACAAGCTATTCCATAAACCTGAATATAATAAACAGATTTCATACTTGGAAATGGAATCCAATTATACACGTACCTGTACATTGTGCAAAACTTGATCAAGCTCTCCTGTTGTTGTGATGGGAATAACCTTTGTTTGAAAGGTGTATGCACAAGATTGGATGTAAACTGGTATATTTTGTAAATACAGGTACATGTAGTATGCCTCCCCATCCCATCCATTCCCAAATTTTGTTTGCCCCCACCCACTCTCCACAAAAAATGCGAGAATCCCCCCCCCCAAAAAAATAGATGATTTCATGTGATTCCTACAATCTTAGTAACTGCATTAAAAAATGCATGTCTGTAAATAGCAACTCAACGCTGGGACTGGAAATTATACATGTACATACATGACCAATACAATGTACATCTAATGCACATTTCCCATTATTTTGCAAACATTAGGACGGATGGCAAGGCACTCACACACAGGCCGAGTCCCAATAAAGTGTGGAATTAAACGAGTTCAGAGACGATCGGGTCTCCTGCGTCTCTAGAACAGCAATTAACGTCTAATAAGGTTGGCGTTCGGACACCGTCCTTCGTCCCGCGGGAACTAGATTGGGGCTCCAGTTCCGGTCGAGCGGGTCCCGGCAAATTTAAGTCTTAAAGGTCAGCCGAGTTGTATAAATATAGATTTAAGTTCAGCTTCTGGTGGGACTCCTAAATCATGGTGTCTTTTGGGGCTTTAAATATTTAATGGAGGTGTATGTGACAAAATAATAAAGAATATTTTGTTTCTGAAGTACTAATCAATTATCTGTGCAATTGTGATCTTTCTTTCGATACATCTTCAGTGTATGTACAGAATTTTATAGGTCACTCGTATACTAACTTTGTTGAACTTACATGTACAGTGTATGCTTTAAATGGCCTTCATTTGATTAGCATGGGAATTTGCTCTTTAACAAGGGAGACAATTTTTTGGCGGCCCTTAAAAGCTGAACGAATGCTATTTTTTTTCTAGATATTAAGTTTCACATGATAATTATAGTATTATAATCTTTCAGATATTGAAAAGCATCATATAACAATATAGCTACATGATTCCCCATGCTACTAGTGTCTGTGATAAGGTCTAAAATTGAAGCCCTGAAAAAAAATTCAGTTCAACATGATCAATTTTGTGCTTTTAAAAAGTGAAAATTATTAAGCGACCATTCCAGTTCCCCCCCCCCCCACAGACTGCTGTGTTGCAGAATTTCCATCAGCTGAAAATAATTCATGTGCCAAATTTCATCTATTCATTTAAAAGTGACAGTATACATGTACCTGTCTAAAGTTTTATGTTCTAGGGTATTTACATATGTCCATGTGTCTTTAAATACTGAAATTACCATACATATTGACAACAGAATAAATCTACAGCAATTTGAATGCAGTGTAGTAAAATGCCTCTACCTCCCTTTCTAACTCTGCACTCAGCATAAATAGCCATGTTTTCCCACTTTCTTCAATTTGACTTTCAGAGAAAACATTAAATTCATCTATGAATTTGTGCAAATCCAAAAGCACAACACTACATACAAAGTAATATCCTATTAAACAGGGTTTTGCCTATGCCAGGCAAGAGTAGACTCAATCAAGTTAAGAGCTACAACCTTGAATTCAAATGAAATGCATCCATTTTTAAATTTAATTGACATTTAACCTTAATTTTCAGAAATATCACACTATTGCTAATCTGCTCACCAAACCACATTACCACAAGACACTAGCAGGCCTAGCATGTAGCTGATGATACATGTATGCCTAGAATATTGTATGTTCATTGACCCTTTTGGCATGACGCATATAATATATACTCTATTTGCCTGAAAGGATTTTTCCCAAAGCAGATTTTTTTTTCCCCTCCATGCAGCAAGCAAAGTGTCTAAGATAAAATTTGTCACCTCTAGTGACATACCTGTAATTTTTCTGCAGTGTGTACAATGTAGCTAATAACTATGACTTCGAAATTAACTTGTAGCAGTAACTGTAACCAGTCTTGGAATAGTCGTCCACTGGGGAACCCCAATTCTCATTTATTTCAGCAGCAGTAAGAGAAAGTCAATCTCAAATTGTGCAAGGAAACAAACTAGAGCAGTTCGACTGCGCGCATGCATCGATGGGTATGCTGCCGCAGTCCTGCCACTCCCCAATCCCATATTGATGAATTTGGAAAAGCTTCCAGCGTACGCTATGTAGCCAAGCACCATTTAGATGAATAAGCATAAGCCCATTGCTGACCCGTTGACGCAATGTTACAGTAAATATCCAATTTAAGCAGTTCTTAAATATCGTGACATAAGCCAATGTCGGACATGAGCCTTGTGTACCTTTGATCTCTGATCCTTCAACTCCGAAAATCGAGTCAGTAAATTTGTGGCCTTATATTAAGAATACTTTCTCCCATGAATTAACAATACAATCTGGACCAGTCGACTCTACCTCATTATTCACAGTAATTGAGCCAACAGACATATTTACGGCCCGGTGTAGCTTGAGCTGCACAAAATCTGCTCGTTTATTGTGCCTCATAATACATACTTCACAAAGTACAATTAAAAATCCTGTGATCTGGCCGTCTTCAAGATACAGGTAACGACCCAAATCAGACATATTAAGGGCCCGCGTGACCTTACGCTTTGACCTTGACCCTTTCAGTGTCCAAAATCTAATGCAGTTTATTGATGCCTGTATGAATACGACACTTCACTCAAGTTACATGTACATGAAAATTCAACAGACCTTCTCAAGTGTATAGCGGATACGTATAACGAGCCCATATCAGACTATATCTAGGCCGGTGCCTGTTGACTTTGCACGCTTTCAGCTCGCAAAAATGCTAATCGCAGTTCATGTGGGTGTGCCTTCATTGAATACATACTTCTTCACCCTGGAACGCAGGCCGAATCTCAAGTTATCATTTTGTGAACGAAGCCCAAGATTCAGACAATTTATAGGCCCACGTGACCTATTGAGCCTGTTACCTTTTAACTCCAAATTAATCAGTATCTATTGGTGGCTTCGACAATACGATGCTTCACCAAGTTACATGAAATACTGACTGGCCGGTCTCAATTTTCACGGGCTTAACGCTGCCGCTCGCAGCCCAACTTCAGACATTATTTTAGCCCCGGCGGGAGGCGCTTTGTGGAGCGTGTGTGAGGCCTTTCATCTCCAATCTAATTCAGTTCATTTGTGCCTTCTATTACATACTTCCCCCACAATCTTACGATGCTGCCGATGTCCCAGTGACTGATCCTCGCTCTCCAATGCTATCACTAGTAACTGATGACGCGTTAATAAGAGATATTTTAGGCCCGGTGACCTTTGCCTTTGACTTTCAGCTCCAATCTAATCAGTCATTGGTGTCTCATATTACTACTTCCAGGTCCTAGTTACATCAAAAGTCCGATCAAAGGGGGCTTCTCAGTTTATCGCTGTGGGAACGAGATCCCTCGGGGGGTGGGGAGGGTAAGCTGTCGGGGGGGACGCACGACGCACTTTAGACGAAAGCGGACAACCCTGGAAACATAAGTATGGCCTCGGCAACTGTCGTTGCGGAGCATTATTATAA
Source organism: Eucidaris tribuloides (assembly GCA_001188425.1). Lineage (NCBI taxonomy): Eukaryota > Metazoa > Echinodermata > Echinoidea > Cidaroida > Cidaridae > Eucidaris > Eucidaris tribuloides. Next base: position 63,617 of record JZLH01S0147734.1, on the reverse strand, counting down.
AAATTGACACTTTGCTTTCAGAGCTCTCTATTACTTCTCAATCGAGGCACTTGCAAAGAAAGAACTCTGTGGGGGAAATGGGATTATTACTTGCAGATTATTATTTCAACAATAATTTGATTTGATGTTTTTACTGTGCAACCACCTCTGTGGTACCGTACCTTTCTTTTTGACAAATGTGTATTTTCAGTCAAAACATTAATTGGCACTACTACTGTAAGCAGCCCACAGTGTTGTGACATTGGTGTTTAACTCTTAACGTGCCAAAGTCGCAGATCTACACCAATAATACACATGAAGTCCATAGAGGTTTAAATCTCTGGCATACAGTTAACAAATGTTGACTACCTCTTCCTTTCATATCACAACCCAATATTGATCAAACAAAGCTCGTTAAAATGCACAACGTACTTCACCTTTGACTTGTCCTTTAAGGGAAAATAAACTTACTGCAGTCCTCAATTTAGGACACAATGCTCCTTGAGTAGGCCTATCATTTTAAGTTTCTGCTGTGAAAACGTCACAGACATACATTTTCTTCTTCGTTGTACAATTATTACCAGAAACTGTTGCGATTGTTAGAATTTGTTGTGTAGCTTTTTATGCGGATAATTTCTGTCAGGGCCAGAGATTGATTCAAGACTAGTAAATAAATGTTTGTTTCTCCTCAAGTCAACGAATTCATGACAAATCCTTCCAGAATGAAAATGCCCTCCAGCCAGTGTACACAGTAAAAGTACATACATGTACATATACATGTATGTTTCAACTCAGTTGGTTCTTCAGGCATTGTTGACTTCTCCTAATCACGTCATTGCCCTTTAAAAGCACGTATAATAACAATATAATAGCCCAAGTTTAGTTTTGGGGATTTTTGTTATTTGAAAGCTTTATGCCCCAAAGTCATACCCTGCAATAATAGATTCTGAATGTCTTTAGTTTTTTTTTATATGAATTTATGAAAATGTCGGGGGGGGGGGGACCCCCGACATTTTTGACCATATTTTTACATTATAGCATCAAAGGGTTAATAAGGCGTTAAGTTATAGAGTTATACCTCAACTGAAAGAGCAGACTCTGCTCTTTCAGATGAGGTATAACCGGATATGGTCAAAAACGTTGGGGTCCCCCCCCCCCCCGACATTTTCATAAATTCATATAAAAAACTAGAGCAATTCGGCTGCGCGCAGCCGATGGGGTATGCCTCCGCACCCCGTCCAATTCAAACTTTGAATGTACAGGGCATCGTAACCTTGACCGTTCAACTCTGAAATGTC
>JZLH01S0147734.1:0-10548 GCA_001188425.1 Eucidaris tribuloides | reverse complement strand
TTATTATTATTATTATTATTATTATACTATTATTTATTATTTATTATTATTATTATTATTATTATTATTATTATTATTATTATTATTATTATTATTATTATTATTATTATTATTATTATTATTATTATTATTATTATTATTATTATTATTATTATTATTATTATTATTCATTATTATTATTATTATTATTTCATTTCTTTAGATTACATCAGAATAAGATGTTGAAGTAGCACTTAAGGGCAAAAATCCTAGACATGTGTACAGTACACTAAAACAATGTTTGTGTTTATAATTTTGACAAGCATTTCAGAAAGGTACCATACTTGATTCTAGAATAGTTTCACCCCAAGTTGATGACCACCCCCAATCATGTCATTTACCTTTCAGGCCCTTTTGCCGGGAGCATATGCTAGGGCTTTTCTACCGGAGATGCAACTGCATAGCTACAGTACAGTGTAAGTTGGTAAATAGAGTATTCTGATAATCTACATCAAGCTGACTTGTACACTATACACTCCATACAAGTGTATACATGTGGGGTATAAGTATTGCTCATTTGTGAAATCCAATTGAGCACACACACGACAACTCAACCAATATTGTAAAACTTTACAAGGCTTCTACATTTATGTGTATGTAAATGATACCACACACAGACACATTCACACACACATTTCACACATGGAGAACTCACGCACATACATACATGTACAAGTACGGACAAATATATTCAGTATGTCTCCACAAAACTCAAGAACATACACACGCATACACACAAACACACACACACACACATATGCACATACACAAACACACACATACATACACGTGCACACACACAAACACGTGCACACCCACAAACACACACACACAGCTTGCAGCAACCACCATGGCACCCAGGCCGATTCTTGCCGAATCGCATCGACACAAACGACGTTATAAGTATGTCTGTTGTCATGACAACCGCACAATGTGCGCCAGGGAGAACAGGGACCTTTGATATTTAAATATGATCTCGGTGTACATGGAGCGTGTGCTTGCCTATTAGACAGTGTGGTGGTAGGGCACGGGGCTAAAGTTCCCGTATTCAGTGGTCATGCAAACACATACTGGCAAGTACCGTACATGTTACATACATGCATTACATGTACAGCGTCTCACAAACTGCATACTCCGTGGACATGCAATACATGTACATTCGTCAGTACGCACGTTCAATTGCATCTTTTTTGAATTGTGTCCTTGAAAAATTGACATACATGTACATGTACATATACACAGTTCTGCGATATGGTTTATGTGAAGTATAAAGCTTTATCAGATCTACATGTAGAGTAGACATTGTAAGCACACAACTTGAGAAGGTAATGAATGTATAGTTTCTGTGATAAATGTAATGTCAAGTATGTACTCAATTGCATTGCATTTTAGATATAGGAGCTGTCAATTTTTTGGTCTGTAATAAATTTTCTTTTCTTTTAGAAATGCCTGCACCAGTTTTGCATGAACAACATGCAACTAATATCAGAAAATCACCAGCTACATTCATGTACATTTCATTTACCAATCATGCTGAAAAACATTTTCTCTTTTTATTTTATTATATTCTTACAGTTTACATTATTTCCTTGATTGTTATGACTATTGTTGCTGCTGTACTTTTGAACATGTCTACTTAATTCAGAATGTCTTAGTGTACACTTGGTATGAAAAAGAAATATAAACTTTCTACATGAAGTAAAATCATTTTTAACAGGTGGTTTACTTGAACGTTTCCTGAAATTTAGACAATGGACTAGCAGCATAAATATTTCCATTGTGAAAATATTACATCCAAGAATGTTACTTTATGTATAAATCAGTTAGTTTTTTCTTTAAACCAGATCAATGTCTCATCCTCTATACATCAAAATTGACCCTAATTTTCACAACACACAAAATTTTCAGAAAACTTGTATCAAACTTGCCCATTACAGTATGAAAATGTTGTCAATGGAAATTATAAGTCTGTCCATTCCATTACATGTTAACCATCTGTCCCACATGCTTCGATCCCATACAGCACAGTATAAACTGTAAATGTTGAAGCTATAATTTTCTCAAATTTCACAAATATTCTCCTTTTATAAGAGCCTACATTGTACATGTACATTTGTACAAAGTGAATGACAGTACTATAAAACAGCAATTTACTTTTTTTATTACCTACCCGTTTAAAGCAAAAGTGCAAAAATATCTGCAATATATGGTGTATAAATTGTACAGTTTGTGCTCACTGCTGGACATGTACACGTACATGGACCAAATAATGATGAATTTCAAGGATAGAAGCTAGAGCATGTGATCTGCATGTATGTATACACACTACACTAGAGAAGTTTGGCTTGTTTGGTTTATTATGTGATGATACAGTTCTTCAACAATAATGAATTCACAATGTCAGAGATGCATTGGGTATTATAAAAATGAGAACCAACAACGTGCATGCATGTATGTTACATGTAAGTATGTACATGTACATGTACTGTATTAAACTATGTCCTGTTTTGCCTTATATTGCACAAGTTTTTGAGATTTGAAATAAGTCCCAGAATTTAATATTTTGGTATCTTTACATGTATGGGTGACAATATATCACAGGGCCTACAAATAATATTGAAACAGGAAGTGCATGATACAGAGATCGAGTAACAAGCCATAGTATTGTACATGTATTTCATGCCTTAAAGGTATTGGCTAACATTTACCACAGTTAAAAAAAATCTGAGCCACATGATTCCCCATGCTACCAGTGTCTTTGATGACGTTTGAAAATGAAGCCCTGAAAAACTTGTATTTCAAAATGATTATTTAGTGCTTTAAAAAAGTGAAAATCGTAAGTTGACCAGATTCACTTGCCCATTTCTTCCCATAGACTTACTGTGTGTACACCTAGGCTAATAAAACTCGCCCTGAGTTTTATTTGTTTATTCATGCATAACTTGCCATTGGCAGTATAACTTTCCAAACTTTTGTATTCTAGGGTGTTTATTTGTCCACTTGAACACCACCATGTAGCTCAGATATCAAAGTTTGAAAATTTTTTAAATTGAAGCTCCACAATGTTAACCTATCACTTTAATCATGGATCTGTTTTCACCAAATTCACCATGCAACTCTAAATACATATATATAGCACAGTTTACTTTTTTTCAGAAGGGGGAGGGGGTGTGGCAGAGGGATAGCAGCCCCCCTATTTGTTTAAAGTAGTGAAAATCATGGGATTTTGAGTGATTTTCAAAAATTTCACCCCCTGCAATGTTTGGTTTTTGGCTGCGAAGGGATAAATTTTGGTCACCAGCAGGAGAATGTTCCTGACTTTTCAGTAGCTGCCAGGAGAAATTTGGGGAGAAATTTGGCTGGGAAAGCTCCCGAGAAAATATTTTTCAGATAATTTTTTTCCCCGATGAGCCCCGTTACGAACCATTCGTAAAAATCGCATCACCTCTCACTTAACAAAATGTTCAATTTCAGTCCAACGTTGAATTTGTAAATAATACTAATAATAAATGAATGAGAAAGATTATAAAAAGAGGTGAAATGTGATGATATTGCTTAATTCCTGTATGTCTCATAAAGTAGCCGACATATTCTGACCAATATAAATGTGAAAATAAATATTCTGTGTAGACTTTTTACAACAAAATGTAAATTTATGGGTTAATATTCCCTTCACGGTCATCCACGTGAAATTATTTTCTTCCATTAAACAATAATGCGGTATAGCAACACATACAAGGGGTCACTGTAAATATATTGGCAGGTTGCAATGACTAGTACTGCAAGCCTTTACTGCCCCCCATGACAAAAGGGCATAACTGTCATTTTGGTGTTTTGGAGATATTGATCAAAATGTGTTTTGTTCAACACATAAAGCAGGTCCTTTTAACAAGCAGATTATGAAACAAAGGGACACTTTTAATTAATATTTTTTTGTTCTGCATGTTTAACATGATGTACTGAGTCCCCTACACTATATAAACCCAATTTTGAAAAAAAAATGCCAGTTATGCCCTTTTGTTATGGGGGGGGGGCAGTACAAGTCAACCACATGGAATTATATTCATGTCAGTAGGATGACACTGAAACATGAAATCACCACTAGAAATATAATTAAAGTTACAATAGATTATTTGTCTAGTTTTACATGTTTCCATTCACCCAAAGTGACAAGTCTACGCACTTGTAGTGTGGTTCAATACTGCAAAACATTGATAATGCAATCTGCCACTGCAGCTAGCATGTCTTATAAATGCAGTCGGGGAAGTGACTGCATAAAATGCGGGGATCAAATTAAAAATGGGTCTGGGTGATGCGGTCGCCACGGCGATGACGACGGACGATACTGTATCTCTTTAATAGACGGCCAGGGCCCTGTCTGTGCAAGCATTATACGCGAACAACACGCATCATTAGCTTATATGAGAAGCACCGTCTCGTCCGAGTAGCGTGTGCGATTAGTGTGCGGAGCGAGGCTGCTCATTATTTTAGATATCTGCTTATCCTAAATAATTCAGCATGATTTGGACAGCGAATGCTAAGTAGGCCACCCACATACGCAGCCTCGTTTCTCGCACCTACCGCACCTACAAAACCAGTGCACCACCATTTGGGTGTATGTAAATAGAACATCACAATGTAAAATGTGTTTCTACATGTACATGTACTGTACATGTACATGTACATGTAGGTCCAATTTAATGAATGCTTCCAGTGTACATGTACTGTACATCAACATCATAATGTAAACATGAAGTAATTCATATTTCCTCCACTGAGAACTGAGCAATTTTTGATAACATACTCTATACATTACTCACACAAATGTGTAAAAAATAATGGGTGAGCATACAGTATAATACACAGTGTATCATTTTCATTTTATTTTGAACCAGTTGAAAGCACTATTTTCCTTGTTAACATTTTGTGATATTTCATTGGATGCACTTAATAAACAGAATTGTTGATAAAATTAACTCTTTTCATGCCAAGCTTGCCAATTTGCACAGATAAGTGTATCTGAAAAAAAAACAGGGATTTACTAATCCATCCCAATCCCTCTAATCCTGCTACTCCAACAATACCTTCCTTGCAATTCCACTACATGTAAGTCATTCACACCTTGCATGCAAAAAAACTGTCTTTTTTGCCAGAACACTGTAAATTTTAACTCTTAACGTGTCAAGAGTTTTTTTTTTTAAGTTAAAGGCACTGTATAACAGTGTTTCCAGTTTAAAAAATCTGAGCTGCATGATTCCCCATGCTACCAGTGTCTCTGACATGGTCTAAAATTGAGGCCCTGAAAAAATTGCAGTTAAATACCATCAGTAAGTGCTTTAAAAAAATAAAAATCATTGAGAGACCATTCCAGCTTTCCCCCATAGACTGCTGTGTTGCAGAATTTCCTGTTGCCTGATAGGAAATTAATGTGCCAATTTGTATCTGCACATATTGTACTAGTGACAGCATAACTGTCCAAACTTTTGTGTTCTAAGGTGTTTATTTATCCATTCAAACACTGTCAGATATGTCAGATAGCAAAGTTTGACAATTTTTCAAACGTGTCTTCCACAGTGTTATATAGCGTCTTTAAGCCGCATTGAGCAACTCTTAGATTGTAACGTCAACTTCAATCAGCAATAACTGCTTATACATGTATGACATAGAAAAGTGGTGTGTACAAAAGTTGGCAATAAAAGTAAACTGTAAAACACTATACTTTCACGACATGAAACTTTTGCGTATAGGCGCTGTCGGCCATTTCGCGTGCATGAAATTTTTGTGGAATCCTGACCATGAAAAAAATAAAATATAACGATATTGCTAGGAAGAAGCATTTGGGTGTTTTGTTAATAAATGATCACAACAATTTACAGAAAATCTTTGTTTTAATGCCTTTGAAACACCGTTTTATCAAATTAAGAAGTGCATTTCAACCATTATAGTGATCGCGCACTGTTACCAGTACCTGTACTTGTACAGTACACGATCATATTGACATTCAAACAGATGTGTAATGTTACACAGAATCCCTTGCATGCATTTTACTGTACTTTCGCGAATCTCAACTCCTAGCGAAATTGGTGACAGTTAAGTGTTCGTGAAAATTTCTGCTTTTACAGTACCCTTTCTAACAATGTAATTTTTGAGAGAGTACTAGAGTGAATCGGTTGTCACACGATGTAGCAAACAAAAGAGTATTGCGACGTTTCGGCTGCAACTGCTAGCCTTCATCAGGCAATGTAGAACGAGCACTGTGTACGCGTCTTTTATAGCGATCGCGAGCGTCAACCGCACCGGGAGCGCCCCCGTGATTGGTTGTCGCGCCGCTAACGCTGCCGGCTTATGTTCGGACAATAGCGGCAGCGCAGCGTCGCGCGCCCACACATCCGGGGCGCTCCCCGTGCGGTTGACGCTCGCGATCGCTATAAAAGACGCGTACACAGCGCTCGTTCTACATTGCCTGATGAAGGCTAGCAGTTGCAGCCGAAACGTCGCAATACTCTTTCGTTTGCTACATCGTGTGACAACCGATTCACTCTAGTACTCTCTCATCTTGATACCATGATGATCAACATGTTCCGATCTAATGTAATTTTTATCATTATGTTGTGTTACTGAAATTACAACGAATTCTTCAACTTTATTTATTCTGGGTGAATCAATTGCCCAAAATGTACAGAAAATATACATGTTTTTCCTACTTCAAAAAAAAAAAAATCTGTGATGAAAATGTCTAATTTGTAGGAAAATGTCCAATTTGACCTAACCAGTTTTATGAGTGATTTTATGAGAGAGATCTCTCTGCTTTATAAACAGGAAAGAATAAATTGTATTGCCGTCAATCTTTTTACATTATTCACACTTATCTAAGGAGTGCAATTTGTGGAGCCATACAATTGAAAATCCTGAGAGAACTCAAAGTTCATTGTAGAAAATACGGCAGAGAATCACCCAAATTCCCTACCCCCCCCAAAAAAAACCCCCCATAAATCTGGAAACTTTATATTGACTCTCCAGTCACATGAGCTAAAACAACTAGTATGTGTCATAGTAGCAGTACATCATGCACAAGTATGTGAGTGTGTACTTGCATGTCCATGTACATGTAATATACACTGTATGTATCATACACATGTATGTGCATGTGCCGATTAAGTCAGTTTGTAGAGGCCAATGCGTAACAAGAACCCTCATCACAGCGCTGTTATCCAACGTGACAAATTCCTCACCGAAATTGCGTTGAGTCATTACGGGCTAAATTGCAACACCTTGCACTGACGAGACCAATATACATGTAGGCCTACATGTATACGTAGATTTTGAGTAACTCAGAAAAGGTTAACTGACCCCTCACTGACTATGAAAATCCAAAATCATTTTGAATTTGGCAGAAACATGATTATCTTATTGATTATTTTTTATGATTTTGTGATTACATTGTATCTTATGATTATTTCATGTTGCAGAAATGTCATGATTATTTCATTTCAAGCATTTGCAAGTCTGAGATATTGGGACAACAATAGATCTCACATAATTCCATAGATACACGTATCCAAACCTTAATTTGACCCATAAAAGAGAAAAAAAATTAAGTTTTCTTTTCGGGGGCTACTTAAACTGTTTCAGAGCATTCCAGATACTCTTTTGTATTGAACCCTACGACAATTTACGGGGGCTCTTTTGCAAATTTCGGATCTTTTTGCCATTTCGGGGGCAAAAACGCCCCGCGCCTCCATGCATTTTTTCCCTGACCCATAAGCAGTGGTTGTGAAGCGAAAAATATGATATTACCATGAACACAACATTGCTGGCACTAGTTATTTCTGGGACTGACAATACCTAAAACTGTCAAATCTACAGATTCTTTGTAAATATCTATTTCTACACAAGGACTTCAAGTTCATTCACAAAATGACAAACATACACCTCCAAGAACTGAAGTCACCAGCACAAGCAAGTACAATATACAACATATTGTTACACCTTGAAAGCACAAAGCTGATCAAGCATGGTCTAATATTTCTTCAGATTTAAAATACAATCTTTCTAAAGTGGATGAAAGTACAACAACAGCTAAATAATTCAAACTTTAAGTGTTCTACACTTTTAACCTGCTGGAGACAATTTGATTTCACTATAACACGCATTTCCCTTTAGAGTCCAACACAAATTAACTTGTACTTAGTCTTCAATGGGTTAATGACTCCTATCTTCATTATGTAAATTATATCACTTGTCCATGACTGTTATTCCACGAAAATGCAAAACAAGCAAAAATGTTAAGAAACGGAGAGAGAGAGAGAGAGAGAGACGGGAAATAAGAGACCACAAAGTAAAAAAAAAAAAAGCAGAGCAAAAGAGCGCAAGAGTGGCAGAGATGCAATTACTGGATCGGGGTGTGATACAACCTGACTCATCAGTAGGGCAATGGCAAACGTGTGATATTTGATCTTGAAAGTGGATTCGAAGGCTGCCTGGTTGAATAATTAAACATTTTAGCTGATTCTCTCTCGCTACACTTCCTGACTACAAAAAAAAATGCTTTGCTTTTTTTTCTTTTTTTTTGGTGGGTGGTCTGCTTCATCGTCAACGGCTGGATTGAGTCAAACGTGACCTGTTTATCTCATGAACAATAATGTTTGTTTTGGGTTTTTGAAATACATCCTATATTGACATGTGTTCATGAACAAATTGATGATGAAGAAAATAACAATAACAACAACAATACTAATATAATATGATGATGATAACAAGATTAAGTAAGTGAATATATTACAGCTCCTACTCCTTTTTCTGAAACTACTAATAATACCTACTTCTATTACAACTAATAATAATCATCATCACCACCACAGAAAGTACAGTACACATGCTAATACTAACACAAATATTAGTAGTATAAGTAGCAGAAATAGTACATGTAGTAGTAATACTTGTTGTTGGAGTATAATACTACTTAGTGGTAGTAGTAGTGGTAGGAGGAGGAGGAGTATGGAGACGTATTCATAGCAGTTACTACCCATTACAGGACTAGTACTTAGCAGCAACAATAAATTACATGCATAGCAATTGTTATCACAATCCATGAACTGTAAGAATCATCACGTTTGCCCAAAAGCACTTCTTTTTCCTCTCTTTTTGTCAGATTCAGTTGCCAAATCTCTACTTAAAAATATAGACATGCACATCTCTATATTTGGCGCAAAGTTACAATTTATTTCTTCCATGTTACTGTGAAGTACATGTATACACATACACGGACAATATTATCTTTAAGAGCATGCCGATACAGTGTGTGATTACCTGCTCCAATGTTGAAGAAAGATCTGTAGCCACATTCCCTGGTGCTCCAAGTTGCAAAACTTGTATTCAGTTCATCATTTTTCCAACACAAATCTACTGTACTGTACATGTAACGTACTACTGCACCCGAGTACAGTACAAGTATGGCACGTTGCCTCTGGGTAGTTTACCAAAAAATCAACCTCACATTCATGCGACTCAAATTGGGAAAAATCAATGCATGTCTGGACAGCCATTAGAGTACACTGTAAAATGTGCAGTAAGCATTGAAAAAATCCGGTGAAGTCAAATAGTACATAGCTGAAATTAACTACAAATCTGTGTTTTTGATTACAGTCCTGATTGAAAATTATGGAGTTCAGTTTGTGCTGAAGATAGCCCTTATTCCGCATCCCGTACTTGTAATCAGCAGGATCCATTGGTCTGATCACTTCATCAAGTCTTTGATTGGTGCAAATGGATGGATTTGCAGAAGTGAATACATGTACCTTTAATATAAGGAAACACTTGATTTTAAGCTGATCTTCATGAGATGTTAAATTGGCAACATGTGTTCAGTACTTGTTTGTGATTGGTGCAACTGATCTTTATGGGATGTTAAATTGGCAACATCTGTTAGGTACTTGTTTGTGATTGGTGCAACTGATCTTTATAAGATGTTAAATTGGCAACATCTGTTACGTACTTGTTTGTGATTGGTGCAACTGATCTTCTTGAGATGTTAAATTGGCAACATCTGTTAGGTACTTGTTTGTGATTGGTGCAACTGATCTTCTTGAGATGTTAAATTGGCAACATCTGTTAGGTACTTATTTGTGATTGGTGCAACTGATCTTCATGAGATGTTGAATTGGCAACATCTGTTAGGTACTTGTTTGTGATAGGTGAAATGATCTTTATGAGATGTTGACTTGGCAACATCTTTTAGGTAAGTGATTGGTGTATAGTTGCGTGCTGTAGAAAAAAACACTTGATTTTGAACTGATCTTCATGAGATTTGAAATTGTTATGAGTTAAAAATTAGTTTTCTTTGATAGTTTCTAGATTCTTAAAAGGTTTACCACACAGATGTTCAGGTTCCAGTGGGTAAAGGGTTAAACAAGCATCAAAATACTTCCAATAGCAAACACAGTTTACATTTTGTAGAGCAAACCTAGTTGGGAAAGCCAGTCACATTGTGTGTATAAAATCTTTAATATG
>JZLH01S0147712.1:0-10331 GCA_001188425.1 Eucidaris tribuloides | reverse complement strand
ATCAAACAGACTGATGAACAGAGATTGTGGATCTAAATCAGAGTGTGAAAGGTAAATAATATTTCATTAATCATTCTGTTTTTTGTGTGTTAAAAGTGGGATTATGGTTCATGTTATTTTTATCGATTATTTCATTACTTAAACACTAACAAGGATTTCAAACGACTCGCATAATCATGTACATTAATTTTCTCATAGATGCAGAATACATTTGCTGTTCATCTCTGTCTTATCAAATTCATGATAAATAAGATCAAATGCTTGATCTGTTACTTTTTAATGACTCAGAAAAAGATTGACCCAACAGGATTCGAACCTGAAACCTACTGACGTCCGGTCAGCGGCACAACCACCAGGCCACGCTGGGTAACGGCAATGTCACGGTTTACTTGGTTACAAATACCCGAGAATCAATCCTTACGTCTAAGCTCATTAATATTTAATAAGCCCCCAGTAGGAACGAATTGTATTAATGAATGAAAGGTTTGCGGAGAGAATTAAAAAAAAATAACAGATCAAGCATTTGATCTTATTTATCATTAATTTGATAATACAGAGATGAAAAGCAAATTTATTCTGCATCTTAAATTCTGTGTGTGATGTCGTATGAGCATCATCTTCATCATCATCATCTTCAGTGATACAAGATGATAAACCCAACACCTTTACCTTTAACATAAATGATGGTAAAATTCCATTCCCGATTCAGTGTAAAAAGAGAAGAAGACAGACAGACAGACATAAGTGGTGTCTGTTATGCAACATTCTCCTTCCTTATTGAAAAGGCCCAACGTTAAGCAAACAAGTACCCATGGTTGCAAGGACGCGTTGTTAGCCTGAGCAGAGAGAGCCGTTGTAATTACTGTCACGATAATGTTGACTGAACGTGCTATACACACACATGAGGCATCTACTTTTACTAATGACGCGTTGAATGTCCATCAGACCTGTATGAATCTACGAGGTTATGTAAAGGGTGTCCCCTCTAAAAAATCCCCCCCCCCCAAAAAAAAAAAACCAAACAAACAGGTACATATCCAGGAATTTTAAAAGGGGGTGTTCATCTAGTCTGCAGGCACAGACTTTATTTTGGCACTACAATTTCACAGCACCTTGAGCCAAGACTAATCTTGTTGGCTAGGGCCTGTGTACGGAGCAGCTAAAACACAGGGCCTATGGAAGTACTAGTCTGCAGCACAGGTTGTTCAGACCCTGATTTGCGTAGCACAACGGACAAAGGTTTGAGCCTTCAAACTAGTGTTCATCCGCGGCCAGTTCGTAGGTCCATAAATGTTCCATCGTAAGTCTAAAACTTTTCCGATCAGCCCGGGGGCTGAAAAGTCACTCAGTTCCACAGTTTTAATACACCCCCTCTTGCAAACGAGGAGGTATTTTCCTGAAGGAGGGTGTGTTTTTGGGGTGTTAACACCCCCTTTTGCTAAAAGGGGAGTGTTTAAACATCCCAAAACGCGTAAACCCCAAATGCATACCTTTTCACCTTGAGAGAAAAGGGTTTTATTCAGGTGATAGGAAATTGTTGTAGAAGAAACACAATATAAATATTATTGAACATGGCTGAGTACTCTTCGTTTTAGAAGTGTTTCTGTGACACAATGTAAGATCCTAATTTCTCCTTTCTTTCAGCCTCAGTACATCGTCGATTCTGTAGTCGTTGTTTACGAAAAGCTGTAATTACTTAAAGGTATTGGCTAACATCTACCACAGTCAACAAAATCTGAGCTACATGATTCCCCATGCTACCATTGTCTTTGATAAGGTTTAAAAATGACGCCCTGAAAAAAATTTCAAAATGATTATTTAGTCCTTTAAAAAAGTGAAAATCGTAAGTTGATCGGATTCACCTGCCCATTTTCTCCCATAGACTTACTGTGTATACACCTACGCTATTTAAACTCGCCCCGAGTTTTAATTGTTTATTCATGCATAACTTGCCATTGGCAGTGTAACTTTCCAAACTTTTTTTTATTCTAGGTTGTTTATTTGTCCATATGAACACTACTATGTAGTTCAGATATCAAAATTTGACAATTTTTTTTAAATTGAAGCTCCACAATGTTAGCCTATCACTTTAATCGCAGAGAATCTTATTTCGCCCCTTTCACAGCACAGCCCCCCCCCCAAAAAAAATCACGTACTACTGCTACTATTACGTCGACTATGACTTCTGCTACTACCTACTATTCTACTGCAACAACTAGACACTGTAAAAACAGTGGGATTAAAATTACACCAGTCGGTGCTGTGAGAGGACCGCACCAAGCATTTTACACGAGTGTTAAATTCATGGTGTTAGTTCAACACCCATTAGTGTTATTACAGCACATTCTGTTTGTTATATCAACAATATTTGGAGTCATATTTCAAACTCCCTGGTGTATTTTTAACCCTTAGGGTGCGGTCCTCTCACAACACCGACTGGTGTTGATTCTGACACCGTAGTTTTTACAGTGTAACTTAAAATGGGAATTTATGATTTGTTTACCACAGGCAAATCGTAGCAAGAAGAGCCGAGGCAGCGAGGAAAAAACTTTTGCAACCGTATGAAGTAAGCAAGATAGACGTCAAAGAAAATGTATCCACAGATGAGTACGTATAGATGTGAGCTGTTACCACGATACCCTGATAAAGTCCCACATCTCATGAAACATAAGTATAGAAAGATAAATACTTTAGGTGAAACAATTAGATATTCAAACGTTTGCAACATGTGAAGGTCATAAAACTTTTTTTTTTTTTAGGACTCTTCACTTTCATATTTGATATCATTATTACGATATTTGGCACTTTCTTACGTTTGGGTTGTGCCACTGTATAAGGGTATCGTGGTGACGTGTCATAAATTTATTTTATTTATAAAGAACACTTTCAACCCCGAAGATTAGTAGTAGATATTTATTCAAAGCCATTGGCTAACATTTACCACAGTTCAACAATGTGAGCTACATAATCCTCCATGCTCCAAGTGTCTTTGATAAGGTATAAAAATGAAGCTCTGAAAAAATTGCATTTCAAAATGATTATTTAGCGCTTTGAAAAATTGAAAATTGTAAGTTGACCGGATTCACGTGAGCATTTTCTCCCATAGAATTACTGTTTGTGGATCTCGGCTATTTTTTACTCGCCCCGAGTACTAATTGTTTATTCATTCATATCTTGCAAGTGGCAGCATAAATTTCCAAACTTTTGTATTCTAGTGTGTTTACTTGTCCATTCAAACACTGCTATATAGCTCAGATAGCAAAATTTGACAATTTTTTAATTTGAAGCTCCACAATGTTAGCCTATTACTTTAAGATAGATACTGCAGTATTATTATTATCATCATCATCATCATCATCATCATCATCATGATCATCATCATCATGATCATCATCATCATGATCATCATCAATCATCATCATCATCAATTATCATCAATTATCATCACTCTTCATCATCATCATCATCATCACCATCATCATCATCATCCTCATCCTCATCATTATCATTATTATCATCACCATCATCATCATTATCATCATCATCATCATTATCATCAATCTTATCATCAACATCACCATCATCATCGTTATCATCTTCATCATCACCATCATCAACATTTTCATCATCATCGTCGTCGTCATCATCAATCAATCGTTTATTTCATATTCAGATCAGAACAGGGGCGATAGACATTTTAAGTATTTGTTTTCTCTTCATTTTTTTTGTCTTAGAGTACATCTATTTACCAAGAAGTTATGGCACTTTAAGAAAGCAGAGGCTGAGCGGATATTTTTGTACAAGAAAATTTTGTCTTCGGAATGGAGAATGAGCAACAAGAACCTGAGAAGAATGAGGTGAGACATACGTGCAAGCTTATCTCATCATCTCATCAATCCATCTGTATATTTCATTAGATTTCGAGATACCATATCTGCTCTTTCCACGGAAGACCTTATAAATCTATTAAGACACACAAACGTCCTCCCCACCCCCTTACACAAACACTATCACTCACTCACCCCACCCTCTACCCACGTCATAATAAGCGACTGGAAAAAGATCCTACACTGCCAAACAAAAGGACAATGCATCTGACAACATTTTATTTCGGATCTAATCCCACATTCCCACGAAAAGCGCGCGAACAGATTTTCTGCAATGCTACATTGCACATGCCACAATAATTATGCCATGAAATGTTGTACAAAAAATATGTGAGTTTATAAAATCTTTCTTTTTCTAAAATTTAATTTACACGCAATCTAGAGCCATGCTTCGGCACACTATCTTCTTATTTTGAAATAGATATAGCAAAATGTGTTGTGAACGCATTGATGATTTAATTTTTATTTTCAGATATGAATTACGAGATCACTCCAAGATCGAAGCGTCAGATTTCATCGTATCACAGGGTAACAGCGACGTCAATTCAACACTAGACTACTACATTTTCCCTAAATCGACGAGAAAAGACGACAGTTATTATCATTTTCACATGTACGAAGAGTTGTTTGATAAATTACCGAAGGTAAGCTTTGCTGCACGTGTCAGATGTTAACTCACTTTACCCTTTTGTTAAGCATTATTTTATCCCTTTTTCATTTTGAAGAGTCGGGGTTGGGAACGAAGTAGAATGTTATGTCTACCTGCAGTCACTGGATTTTGCGCTCTTTAGACTAGACCAGTTTGTTTCAATCGACCAGTTTTATTTACAAATTGCGATAATTTGTTTCATTTTGTTTATTATTTCTGTGGCAGTTGCAAGATGCCTTTACATGTATAGTTTCTTAACTGATATTTTGTTTTTTGTAGATGACCTTAAAGGCAGTGGATCTCATTTGCAAACATCCCTGCGGACCAGGAAAAGATAGCCCATGTCCATAGGCTATTGATGAAGGGCATGTCTTTGAAATCTGGGGGTCAATAATTACATAGAATTTAAAAAAAATGCTAAAGAAAAACACTAGCCGTTTGGTGTACGTTCTATGGTAGGATTTATTTTCTCGCGAGAAAAAATTCAAATCAGAGTTCAATGGTCACTATAATTCCACTAAAACTGAGTTTCTAGCTCCTATATTTTGCTAAAGGTTCCCACATAGCATTTTCTTCTAAATGCCATTGTATTTACACAATGTTCATTTTTAGGTATGCAAAAGAGATGCCCTGCCTTTTAGTCATAAATGATATTACCACAAAATTAGCTAAACGTGTTGTTACAGTGCTCCATACGGTTATAGTTGCTGGTGAGTCAGAATTCTGAAGTCATACTTTGTTTAATTATCGGAAACGAACATGTAAAAATGCTGCACCTGATAAGTTGTGGAATACTCTTCCTCTTGGCTTGCTTTTACAGTGGCGTTGACAAACACCGGCGAAAGTCAATAATAAGCTTGTTCCAGCTATTATGCCAAACAACTGTATTTTGCAACGGCCAAATTGTTCGCATTGTGCAAATCAAGAATTAAACTTAGACAAAAAAATGTCATCGTTACGTTTACTTATTCTAATAATCCAATCTCGGATTTATAATAGTGGCCATCTTGTCCATCTTGTTTTTTCCTCCTTTTTCACTCCAAATAATGTTTAGGTGCCATGAAGTAATACAAAGAGGATGTCGTAGTATCGGGCGGGTTGGGGGGGGGGTGGGGGTGGATCGCCCAGTCTGAAGATTTTATACGTAATGCAAGGTCGCCCATTGTCAGATTGTGGCGTTCTGGTAGCCTGCACGTGACTCCTTGACAGGAACGCTTTTCATAATTATTATGATAATGAGTCCGCTATACCTTCAACGTTGGGTCTGAAACAACCATTATCCCAGATGGGAACCCCTGTGGTCATTCTATTCGTTTAATGGAGCCTAGCTGGCTATTGATGTTGTTTTTACGCTGATTCCTTGTGTGGGTGTTTGTGTATGTATGTGTGTGTCTACCGGTATGGGTGTGTATGTATGTGTGTGTATATGTGTGTTTGTGTTTGTGTGTGTGTATGTGTGTGTGTGTATGTATGTGTGTGTGTATGTGTGTTTGTGTTTGTGTGTGTGTATGTGTGTGTGTATGTATGTGTGTGTGTATGTGTGTGTATGTATGTGTGTGTGTGTATGTGTGTATGTGTGTGTGTGTGTGTGTGTGTGTGTGTGTGTGTGTGTGTGTGTGTGTGTATGTGTGTGTGTGTGTGTGTGTGTGTGTGTGTGTGTGTGTGTGTGTGTGTGTGTGTGTGTGTGTGTGTGTGTGTGTGTGTGTGTGTGTGTGTGTGTGTGTGTGTGTGTGTCTTTGTGTGTGGGTAATCCGATCTACTCATGGTATGGGGAAACACGGTTTTAATGGATGGCGGTGGAAGATCATGCGCGTTGCCAAGAACCATTAACAGAAATTGACCGATTCCAACAATGCATGCATGCAGAGCACGATTCAATTAAACGACGCAATAAAATCATTGTAACTCCTTTACACAGCCATGTACCCCCACCCCTCGTTCGTTTCATTCTTAGCAAGCGTTTGATTTGCTTTAGAAACATTCCTTTTTTCCAAATCAAACATTAATCGTCAAAATAATTCTGATCTTTCTGCTGAAGTATAATTCAGATAACCTTAACACCTTATTAACCCTTTGGATACTAAAATATAGTCGAAAATCTCGGGGTCCCCCCCGAGAACTTTCATTAATCAATCAAAAATAACCAAAAGACATTCAGAATTTGTTATTGGTGTCATATGACCTTTGGGCAAAAAGCTTTCAATAATAAAACAAAATAAAATCGCCAAAACTAAACTTGTGCATTAAGTTTTTTGAACAAGTTTTTATTATGACGCGTAACTTTGCCCCCATTTGCGAAATTGTAACTAAACTTGGGTGTCTGATAGGGATCCAAAGGTTTCGAAAAAGTCAAAGGTCACCGGCAGGGGTCAACGACTTTTTGTGCCCAACTTTAATTTTTTGAGCAAGTTTCTATTGCCATAACTTTGCCCCCATTTGCCCAATTGTGACCAAACTTGGGTGGTAGATTATCATAGGACGCTGAAGGTCACCAAAAGGTCACAGGTCACTGACAGGGGTCAACAACCTTTTTGAGCCCAATTTTAAGGGTTGTTTGCCCAATATTAAGGGCTTTTAGCAAGTTTCAATATACGCGAAACTGGGCGACACACATTTTGGCTATCCCTTCTGCTATACTGATTTTTGTATGTGTTTGGAAATTAAAAGAAAAAAATTGAAATGAAATGAAATGGTGAAGCTCCTCTAAAATAATAGACAGTCCACGGATTCCAGAAAATTCTGTGCACAAACAATGATCTGAAATCAATTTGAGGATATCTGTATGGACCACAAACAGACTGGGAAGAACTGCCATGTCTTAAACGATTTGAAACAAAATATGATGCGTCAATCAATACCTTCAAATCTAATAGAGATGTAAGCTTCACTACGTTAGCCATGTCATTATAAATGTGCAGGAGGTATTTCACATCACAGGGAGGTGGGTCATCGTACCTGACCCAACTTCATTGCCGGGAGTGATATGTTTAGGAGATGCCAGGTCTGGTCATCAAAGGCTGGGTATATATTTTGCACGCCTAAAATTTCACATTGTGCAAATACACTGGTACATAGAAGAAAATGATATTCAAGAACCTTTAGCATAGTGAAGGAGGTAGAAAACGCAGTTTTAGTGGAATTATAGTAAAGGTTAGTCTTCGATTTGATTTTTTTGTATCTAGTGTCAAAAATTAGTCGTATTATTCTATTTTTAGACAGTGCATGCAGGTCTCTGTTTACCTTCATGGTCAGTACCACCGAGAACTAAAGTGCAATAGGTTTCACAGATAAGAACTTGCATTCCTTTTGTGCCTGACACATTCCAGCACAGAAGAAGGTCAACTGTCTGGTATTGCGTAAATACTGTGATAGGCCTGAAGTGAGATTTGAAACTGCGTGCCTAGAACATACACTACATATTTATTGCTTTTTTGCACATTTTTTCAAGATCTAGGTAATTTCTGATCTACAGATTTCACAGGCAAGTCCTTTATAAAATATCCTAAGGATATGGATAAAGTTTTGATGTGTTATGGGAGGGTTGCAAAATGAGATTCCCTACCTTTAACAAGATAATTCTGTTTGTAGCAGCGATAACACGATAAGATTATGCAATTCATAGTACATCTAATGATCTGCGTGCATGTTATGCTTGTGTACATATAGCCCTCTGGCTACTCGCCCTGTATCAGTCATGTAGCTTTCACTGAAGCCATCAAGTTCAATTTATTCTTCGCATTCCATTATCCCAAACGTGATGTTTGGAGGATGTTGAATAGAGATCAAAGTTCATAGGGGTATACATTTCTTTCCTCTTAAAGGAACTCCCTGTCCGTCGACAGGTGCATAAGCCTGCATGGTAAATGATACGATTTTGTGGAGGAGATTGTTTCTCCGTTAACCCATCAATGCCCATGACCGCATTTTTGTGGGAAATTTTTCAAGTCCCTCTATTGTCAGACTGACAGCTCCGAAAAATGTGCACTTTACACCATTAGACAGAGAAAAATCTACTGCTAATTATGGGAGTGGTATGATAAGACTTTATGCATTATTCATAGAGCTATTATTATTCAAAGTTATTTTATTGACTGAGAGCTAAATGTCATATTTTGCATGAGAGATTGGCAACTAAATATATGAATAATTCATTGATCAGATAAAATTTCACCAATGGGAGTCAAGTATTATGACATCATTGCTCACTGCTCATTTGCATATCCCTCTGTGAGCTGACCGTGCATGGCTGCAGTGTGTGTGTAGTGCACACATGCAATGTGTGTGTGTGCAACTGTGCATTGAACTGTGTGCACTAGCACTGAGCCTGTGAAGTGTGGAGACATGTGTACACAGAATCAAGATGGTGAAAGTTCATTATGGAAACAATCGTACCAATAGAGCTCTAACTTTATAAGACAGGTAATGTTCTGTTTCTGTAACATCACCAGTCTTTACTGGCTGACATTAATTTCACATCACAATTACTAAAATTGTGACAGAAGTATTGTTTATTTGAGGATAAAGCTGACACGGAACTTTGCTTGCACTGTGCAGTACGGACCAGACGGCATTCATTGATACTGAGTACTTAAACGTTACTCGTTAGGCATAGCAAACTAGCAGTGTTGAAATGTGTATGTGTGTGTTGGTTGTGTGTGTGATGTGTGTGTGCTCGTGTGTGTGTGTGTGTGTGTGTGTGTGTGTGTGTGTGATATATGTGTGGTGTTTTGTGTGTGGTATCCGATCTACTCATGGTACTGGGGAAACACGGTTTTTAATGGATGGCCCGCTCGCGCGCACTCATCGGCGTTGCCAGAAGCCGATTAACAAAATCTTGACCCGGATGTCCCACACAACTGCACTCGCACTCGCACGACGCCACGAGATTCATCTACACGACCAATAAATAATCGTAACCTCCCCTCTTCACCACCCCACCCCAGGCCACTGTCCCCATGCCCCACAAAAACAAGAACACACAATCGTCGTTTCATTACTTAGAAGCGTGTTGATTTGCTTGTAGAAGCATTACCTTTGTTCCAAAGATCCGAAGACATTAAATCGTCCCAAAATAATTCTGATCTTCTGCTGAAAGTAAATAATTCAGATAACTTAACACCTTCATTAACCCTTTGGATTACTAAAAAAAAATGTGAATAATCTGGGGTCCCGATGACTTTCATTAATCAATAATAAAATACAGAACTGTGTGTGTGTACTGTGTGTGTGTGTATGTATGTGTGTGTGTATGTGTGTTGTGTTGTGTGTGTGTATGTGTGTGTGTATGTATGTGTGTGTATATATGTGTGTGTGTATGTGTGTGTGTGTGATGTGTGTGATGTGTGTGTGTGTGTGTTGTATGTATGTGTGTATATGTGTATGTGTGTGTATATGTGTGTGTGTGTGTATATATATGTGTGTGTATGTGTGTGTGTGTGTGTGTGTACGTATGTGTGTGCGTATGTATGTATGTGTGTGTGGGGTGTGGATGTGTGTGTGTGCGTGTGTATGTGTGTGTATGTATGTGTGTGTGTGTGTGTGTGTGTGTGGATGTGTGTGTGTGTATGTGTGTGTGTTGGTGTGTGTGTATGTATGTGTGTGTATGTATGTATGTGTGTGTATGTGTGTGTGTGTGGTGTGTGTATGTGTGTGTGTGTATGTGTGTGTGTATGTAGGTGTGTGTATATGTGTGTGTATGTATGTGTGTGTGTGTATGTGTGTGTATGTATGTGTGTGTGTGGGTATGTGTGTATGTGTGTGTGTATGCGTGTATGTATGTGTGTGTATATGTGTGT
>JZLH01S0147680.1:26938-41191 GCA_001188425.1 Eucidaris tribuloides | reverse complement strand
AACCCCTTAGGCTAAATGACAGTAATGTTATCTCTTAATGGCCATTGTATATACTTGTGATAATGAATTCTTCAGTGGCTGTTATGGATACTGCTCACAGCAACGTCTTCCTCTATTAATGTCAGTATGTCTTCAATGCATGAGAAGTCTCTTGACTGATATTTGATATGATTGGTGCATACTGGCCATCTTGCTGTAAACGTATATCGTTCTTCTTCTATTACAATGACGTCAAATCAGAGAGAAGAAATAAAGTCCCCTCCCCCTTTCCATTTAGATGGCAGTATCAATGAAAGCGATCAATATATCTATTTGTATTATTTGATATATTATGATGTCATAATGGGTGGTGACATTATTTTATTCTATCAAGACTGCATCAAACTTCAAGATATTCATAAAATTGACATATAAAATAATTACTTTTCGTAAAGGGAATTTCTTGATGTAGGTAATCGTCTGAAAAGAGTTTTACTGCCTGTCTGAAATACAGCAATACCAGGAAAAGTTGTCTTGTGAAATAAGGAAAGTTTCGTGTTTTCCTAATTATATGATTGGCGTAGCAAAATTAGTTGGATTACAGAAGGATTTAGAGCGAGACAAAACTAAGTCTCAGAATTTTAATGGGATACTCCTTTTAAAAATAATAATAAGAAGAAGAACACTTTTTTGAAGACCAAGAAAATAAGGGTGGTTGGGTTTACATCCCTAAAAAAGCAAAATTGCTTTGTGTGTATGCATATGTGCATGTGCGTGTTTGTGTGTGTGTGTACGCGTATGTGTGCGTGTGTGTATATGTGTGTGTACGTGTGTGTTTGTGTGTGTATGTGTGTGTACGTGTGTGTGTGGGGGGATAGGTGTGTATGTGTGTATCTTTTACACCAAAAGGGATGACTGTAAACCTTTCATGGCGAAAAGGAGGGGATTCTCCGGGCCCCCGAATCCCCCTCCTGGTTCCGATGCGTTTGAATTGAATAAATTAAATAATAAAATGTTATCATAAATAACTTCAAGTGCGTTTTACCTCATCTTGCAGCTTCTTTTTCAGATGTGCTGACGACACGTTTTAGAAATTGGTTGTAACAATCAGCTTGCATGTACATTTTACAGGTTCGGGATTTCGCCTCGTGACTGTCGACTCGACTGCCACAGCATAATTGCGAAGTCGCCAGGAAACACTAGTCAAGTAATTTGAGGAAATAATCGTGATAATTTGGCGATTCGGAATTCTTTTGAGGACAAATTAATCATCTAGTTTTACCATTCTTTCGTGAAAACATACACATAGTTTTTACCAGGGAAAATGAAATTATAGGATCGAGGGTTGAGCATGAGATGTTTTCCCCGCGTATTTATTAATTCTTTGCCTGCCAATTGATTTGTCTGAAAACAGGATTGTATATGGTTCTGTTAACCTTCTTTATGAGATAAAATGTTTTAGGTAAGGTAAACATTGGAAATTATTCCATACACACACGCACACACACACGCACGCACACACACAAACACACACACACACACACACACACACACACACACACACACACACACACACACACACACACACACACACACACACACACACACACACACACACACACACACACACACACACACACACACACACACACACACACACACACACACACACATACACACATACACAAAGGCCTACACATACTCGTCAATATACATACACACAAACACACACATAGACACACAAACTGAATAATATTTTAAATTGTAAACATAGATTCACGAAAACTTCAATGAGAAAACTGTCAAAATTAAAACCCGCATTGTTCAATTGTCATAAAACCATGAGAGCAATTAAAATATCACAAAAGTCTCTGGCGCTTGATTTCTTTCTACATCCAGGCCTAGCACCAAGGACGTAGACTGTTTCTGAAATTCGAAAGATGTCAGGTATTCGTCCTCTATCTTCACTGATTGATCTAACATCTTCATATACCAGATTTAGATTACACGATGGAGTGTAAATCGAATTTGTGACCCTTCTCCTCTTCATCGTAAACTTAGTGAGCGTATGTATTCTTGTACATCAGCACCTCTAATGTAATTGCATCTGTTGGGCCTTATGTTTCAACGCATGGTTTGTCCTCTAGTTTTAATCGTATTTTCATTCTAATTTTATTTTTGAATTTTTATCCATAACTTACGGATGTCGGTTTAGACAAGTCCATTTAGGTGTGAAAGTTTAAAGTACTTTCCAAAATTAGAGTTATAGAAGCACAATATATTTCATTTTTGTTTTATTTCCGAACATGAAATAAATCAGTATAACAAAATGAGACAAGGTTAAACGTGCATACATTCAATCGACAATACCATGAAATATAACATAAACAAGTTATGATAAACATAAACACGTGAATATATATACACACACAGAGACACATATATTAAACAGTTAAAAGCAGGGAGCGTCTTTTGCACGCTTAAGAATCAACATTATATTAACGCCACTGGCTAACAGTTACCACAATTAAAAAAAATATGAGCTACATAATTCTCCAAGATCCAAGTGTCTTTGATAAGGTCTAAAAATGAAGCCCTGAAAAAAATTGTTTTTCAAAATGATTATTTAGCGCTTTAAAAAAGTGAAAATCGTAAGTTGACCGGATTCACCTGCCCATTTCCTCCCATAGACTTACTGTGTGTAGATCTAGGCTATTTTCTACTCGCCCCCATATCAATTGTGTATTCATTCATATCTTGCCAGTGGCAGCATAAATTTCCAAACTTTTGTATTCTAGTGTGTTTATTTGTCCAGTTGAACACTACTATGTAGCTCAGATATCTAAGTTTGACAAGTTTTTAAATTGAAGCTCCACAATGTTAGCCTATCACTTTAATACACTGGTATATAAAATAAAATACCATCTAAGAATCTACAGCAAAGTATGATAGCTAGAAATTTCAGTTTTATTGGAGTTATATGTGACCGTTAGACATTGAATTTGAATTATTGTCTCGAAGAGACGAAAATTCTTCTGGTCTACTAGTCTATTTTCAGACCCTTACACTACATTCGGTGCTTATCATGACTGTATGATGTGATAAATTTAGTTATAATTCATTCATGAACATTACACATTTTATGTATCAGTCTCACGCAAATTAGTATTCATACATTAACAGATAAACAATGCAATAATGATACTGAAATGACTTACTTCAGTGAATTTCAAACAGATTCTAACCATGGATCTACAATGGTCTTACTGACCATTACTCTTTGGTGCATTTTTCAAATTCTAGGTAATTACTGATCTTTAGATTTCACAGACATGTCCTTCGTAATTAGCCTAAGAGCATGATTAGTATTTGTTGTTGTGCTGCTTGAGTGGTACTTATTTGTGTATTTATGAAAATAGCTGGATCGACATAGTAGTACACTGCAAAAATAGTAAACATTTGTATGAAAAATTTTCTGTAACACTTTACAAACACTTGAACACGTTTATCCGGAAATCATTATCACGCATAGTTAGCAATTATGTGCATCACCTATATGATATCAAAAGTTCGCGTTTATTTCTGGAAAACTTCGTTAACACTTAAACACGTTTAATATGAAATCATAAACGTGTTTCGGTGTTGAAAATCATAAACAAGTCACCAAACATTTTTATGAACACCTAAACACCTAAGTGTTTAGATCTTTACCACAATGTTGACGCGTTCATGATTTTCACTTAGACATTTAAACGTGTTTATGAAACGTGTTCAAGTGTTTATAAAGTGTTCCAGAAATAACCACAAACTTTTGATATCATATGTGTGATACACAGAAGTCTTAACTAAACGTGTTTATGATTTCCAGATAAACGTGTTCAAGTGTTTGCGAAGTGTCCCAGAAATAAACACGAACTTTTGATATCACATATGTACTACACAGTATTTCTAACTAAACGTGTTTATGATTTCCAGATAAACGTGTTAAAGTGTTTGCGAAGTGTTCCAGAAATAAACACGAACTTTTGATATCACATGTGATACACACAATTTCTAATTAAAAGTGTTTATGATTTCAAAATAAACGTGTTAAAGTATTTATGAAGTGTCTCAGAAAAGTGTTTATATGAGAGTGTTCAGTGTTTTAACAGAAAATGACTTAATTGATTGACATATACATAGAGAAATCACTGTTCATATATGACACCTCACCAACTCGTATGCCTGATTACAATGCGTGGTGCAACGCCGGATCAATATCATCACGTACATCACAATGGGAATAAAAATAATAAACACCGAATGGCTCTAGGATATAGCGTAATAGGCGGAACGTAAGACTCAAAGGTCTATGTCACGCGGGTGTATTGCAAATCGATCGATAAGCAGGTCATTTTTATTTTCATCAAACTAAAAATACTCTTCTATCTTTTGGGAAAAAGTTTTGTTCCCCTATTTCAACTCAAGTTTTGATTTTTAAACATTCCCGTATGACCAGCAGACAGTCAATAAAACTAACGAACTAACTAACAAACTAAGTAACTAACTAACAACTAATTAACTAATAATTTATTAACTAACTAACTATAATGAACGAACTTAATTACTACCTAATTAGACGAATAACTAATTAATAACCAAATTAGTAAATATAAATAGTACTACAATTTATTATATCAAATAATTGTTGGGAAAGAGCGATTATTATTTGTTAGCCCTATGGCCTCTATCACGTAAGTTACTGAAACAAAGTAAATCCGACTTATTTTCTCTGGCAATAAACTATGCTTGTAGATGCACACAAAATAGAATTTCACTCAAACAAATCGAAGATGAGATTAACGGTGGGTTGCCGAAAATATAGGATAAGAAGAAAATATTAAAGCTGTAGCCAATACTGGGAAATCGAATTGAGAAAAAGAATTAATAAAATAAGGAGAAATTACAGTAAAGGAATGGACAGGAAGACAGAGTTAAGATTTCACGAAATGTCAGCTTTGAGAACGTACTGAGATGATGTGGAACTATTCTCCCAGACAGAGAAGAAAAGATTTATTTTCTCCTATGTTCATTTATAATAATAATAATATAAAATGATGAACAGCAAATTTGCTCGCGCTTTTCACTAGATATTTTGTACTTGTCTTTTGTAGTCTGACCGCTGCATTTATTCAAGACAGCATAAAAGAGTATTTACTTTAAGGACGGCTATAACGGTAATTTAATACTTGTGCTCAAAGACATTAAAAAGCCCCATTAAAAATATCAAATTTTGATATCTGACCTACATGTTTGAGTTCAAAGACATTAAGGAAGCCCCATTAAAAAAATAATGAATTTTGAAATCTGACCCACGTGTTTGTACTCAAAGACATTAAGAGAACCCCATTAAAAATATCGAATTTTGACATCTGACCTACATGATAGTGTGAAACTGGAAAAAAAAAAACATATAATGTAAACCTTTGAATAGTTGTGCTGTAACTAGCCAGGTGTGTACAGAAAAATATCGATACATGAATTGTTACCCCGGGAACAAAATAACATACCAGTCTATTGGGGAAAACTGGAATAGTCGCTCATTGATTTTTCAATTATTAAAATGACTTTATGATCGTTTTGACCTGCATTTGTCAGGAATTTAGTTTAAGACCTCATCAGAGACACTAGTAGCATGCATGCCGAAAGGTCATAGCTCAGATTTGAGAAACTGGAAACATTGCTAGACGGTGCTTTTAAAACAAATCTCATGAATAATTTACGACAATATAGCAAACACATCATCATCACAGCTCGTGATTATTTAGAACGCGTCCTATTGGCAGTGATTGGGTACCAAAGTTGCTCGAGAGTATTGCAGAACCCTATATCTAATGTGGTAAAGGCGCCATTATGCCTACATTTAATGCATCGCGCGATGCAAACAAGATCAATGAAAAATCACTTCCATTTGACTTTGTTTATGGGCAAATCATAAGGAGTAATTTACCCATAACATATTTTAATAATGCTTATATTGTAAGGGGTTGAGAGTTACTAAAGAAGTCAATTCAGTAGGGTTTTTTTTTGTCAATTGAGTGAAAATCACCAGAAAGCATGTCTGCAAGCTTAAGAAAAATAGATTCAACTTTGCACCTTTAAAGTTGCAGACCAATGTCACACTGGAAGCAACTTTACGGGTGTAACTTTGCACCTTTCAGACATTAAATGT
The DNA here is from genome assembly GCA_001188425.1 of Eucidaris tribuloides. Lineage (NCBI taxonomy): Eukaryota > Metazoa > Echinodermata > Echinoidea > Cidaroida > Cidaridae > Eucidaris > Eucidaris tribuloides. The sequence goes on along the minus strand of JZLH01S0147680.1, from coordinate 35,001 downwards.
GCAACTTTGCACCTGTAAGGTTGAAAGATGCAAAGTTGCACCCGCAGTGTGACATTGCTAAAGGTGCAAAGTTGAACATATTTTTCTTAGTGTGTAATACGAATTACTAAAACGTTTTATAACATGTTTCCACCGATTAAGTATACCGTAAAAAGCGTGTCTAGCAATTAAACAATAGTGTTGAGAAAGTGAGAACAAAAATGTGTTTAGAAAACGTATGTTTAGATTACTGTTTTAAAATATAACACAGATGTTTAGTGACTTGAAGCCCGACGTTTAGCCTCTGAACATTAATGAAAGCAAGAATGTGTTTAGGAAGGCGTTTACCTGTTAAACACAGGTTCTACAATGTGGGTAAAATCACAAAGTGTTCATCGGAACTTACGAAGTCAGGGTGTTGAAACGCTGAAAGAAACATTTGCATGCAAAATGAACTTAAAGGAAGATGTAGCCGGCAAACAACAGGAATAAGTTCAGGAAAAAATGACATTGTGAGTACTGTGAGAATTATGGTACATGGTGATAAAGACAGCCTAAATAAGGGGTACTGTGTGACACTCACCCTCAGCAAGGCCCTATAAATTAGTTAATTTGCGTTAATTTAACGTCTTTGCACGTTTCTTCCCTGGAAAAAACTTGCCGAAACAGCTGTAGGGGAGGAGCTTATCGATTCAAACACTGCATACACTACCACGGCGCGACTAACACACGTCGAGTGGCATGCATCGGTCACGTGTGGTCAGCTCCACGCCAGTGCGATCTGATTGGTTGGTAAGAGCCCAAAATCTTTCTTACCTTATGCCTGTTAGTTGCTGGCTACACCTTCCTTTCTTAGAAATTCCTTTCAGGAATGTGGATGAAATATCCCCTTGATATAAAAAACATAGATAATTTACTGAAACTAAGTGTGTAATTTCCCATATATAATAATGTTCAGTTGAAATAAAAAGATATATATTTAGCAGTATATAGATTGCAACATTGTAAACTGAAGAAAAACACCGCATTTATACACAAAACATTTCGACAGATTTTACATACATTTAAATGCAGGTTCGGAAAAAGTTCCGATCAGCCATAATAAATCCCAAGTAAGAATAAATCGCACTATGAAATTAAGATTGAAAAGTACTATGTATGAAAATATTGAAATAAATATAATATGCAGATGAAGAGAGTACGATATGTAAAAAAAGAATGATTATAGACCATCCCCTCATTGGGACAGATGAAGATTATTTATTGAAACAGAGTGAGGAGTATTGCAAATATAATAATAATAATAAAAAAAATCACTGCAGTACACAAAATGCAACAATGTAAATGTACATTAAACATTTCGACAGATTTTAGATACATCTAAGTGTAAATCAAATTCTGTACCGAGCAGTGATATTAACTCCCAGTTAACATTAAATAGTACTTTCAAAACATTGAAAGTAAATATCGCATGCAGATGAAGACAATACAATATCTTTAATTTAAAATTACCTTCCAGCGATGATAGAACATCCACTGATGTGAAAGATAACGATTATTTCTCAAACCAAGTCACTTTGTATTACAATTAATGCAAGAATGTAAATGTACATTACAACAATGTACATAAAACATTTCGACAAACTTTCGATATGTCTAACTGCAGATCGGATTCGGAAAAATGTACTGATCAGGGACCTGTTAAATCCCAATTAAGATGAAATCGCTTTATGAAAACCGAATATCACATGCAGATGAACACAGTATGATCTTTAATTAGAAATACCTTTCAGCAATGAGCTTGTAGAACGTCCCCTTGATGTGAAAGATGAAGCTTATTTACTCAATTCGAGTGTTGTGTATTATCCCAAATCCTCCCAGTGCACGGGAGGAGAGCACCGTCTCGGAGGACAGTCACCGAAGAACTGAGATGGAGAGGACATACGTGAGTGGTAGAGATAACAAGTTTTCACTCGTCACTCCAGCAGTCGGCCACGAACCTGGCTGAACGGGTGTGGAATTATGATCACTGCAATTGGCAACGCGCATGAGTACAAGACGACGCGACGATAAGCGAGTAGCAATCAACATCAATATTTCGCGTCACTGTAAAGAAAAAAAAATGAAGTAAGCCACTAAATCTGAATTATTCGACCTGGGCTTTAAATTGGCTTGGGGATAGGCTGATAATTTTTGCGTCAATTTGAAATAAAACCCGGAAGATGAAAAGTGTGTAGCGCATACACATTGAAACCTGTATAGTAGTCACCCACGGGAAACACATAATGATAGCCTTTACAGACAGGTTCTTTGACACTTGATTTGTCCATAGGGGACTCATTTGAGTGGCCTCTATAGACAGGTTGGCTGCTATAGAGAGGTGGCCAGTAAGACAGATTTGACGTTATATACTTATCAAGCAGTTGCACGTCAAAGGTCAGGCTACAGTTTATCTATAACGTCATCAATTTAGTGCCGTTTACTAACTCTTACCTGGCTTAATGAACTATTCCCTGAGTATACTTTGTCTTGAAATTGTAAACGAATTGTGACGCTTCCTACAGTGATTTGTTGCACGCGCAGTTTGTTTTTCCATGATGGGGTTTGAATGGAAAACAGGAATTCCTCCGAGGGCTGAGCTAAGTCATTGTATCTTTTTTTCTTGGAAAGAATATTGATTGCATTTGTTAGGGGGGGGGTAAGAATGGCTGATATATTCCTCAAGTGTGTGCTTTTAGAATAGTTACTTGTTGTAATTTTCATGTAAATGGAACTTTACAAAAATATGTCACACATGTCTCTTTTTTTTACCTATTTACGACTAGTATGACTTACATGCAGTAATGAAATGACAGTGTAAATGGTGTGAATTTAATTTATAATGAACACGAATATTTTGCTCATGTTTTTTAAAATAATACTACCTCAAACGCTTCCAGTTTTGAGAAATTAATAAGAAAAAATAAGAAAATAAACCTCCGACATTTTTGCAATAGGTAATGTACATAGAAGTGTTTGGTCGTTAATCATTTCAAAATTGTTAATATATGTTCGACTTGTTCGGAACAATTTTCAGTAGGTTTGATGTTGGTTTCAGATGTCTAGCGTGACAATACCAAACTTTGAACTAAACACAATAAAAAAAGTAACTACCCCCTTTTTCAAAATACTATAACTTTTTAAAGAAATGGTTTTGAGCAAAAAAAATTGGCAAGGGTGTTTCTGCACTGATTGACTAACTTCTGTGTGAAAATGTGATTGATCCGACAAGTCTTGCATGAGTGAGCACGTATTGAAGGCAAAAATGTCACTTTTCAAAAGTCGCAAGGGTCATTTTGATGCGGAATTTTGACAAATTATGTTTCTGTTGAATGATTAAGTACTATTTGTGTTAATCATCTATCATTTGACCCCCTTACACCTCTTTTGGCACTTTTTGCATATTTACGCTTCAGTGAGCTCAATTTAAAAATTTCCTTCCTTTCTCAATTTTGAAATTGTAAAATCCATTAAGTTTGCTGAAAAAATGAAATCCGATTTTTTTTTTTAGCAAAATGTGTCTTTACATGTTGTACGAACATAAGAGGCTGTGACCATGTCATGGTTCAGTGAGCACACTTTATAAATAAAGCAAAAGGTATATTATTTACCATTATTTTGGCATAAGAGATGACTCCTGTGACTTTTATAAAGTGGCATTTTTGTCTTTTATGCATGTTCACACATGCATGGCTTGACGGATTAACGTTAATTTCACACAGAGGTTAGTCAGTGAGTGTAGAAATGTCTTTGCAAAATTATTTAGCTAAAACTTATTTCGTTAAAAAAATTATGATAGTTCAAAAAAGGGGGTAGTTACTTTTTTGTTGTGTGTATAAACGATTGGTGACAAATTTGTCAGGTCAACCAAAACTATACTCTCGCTTTGTGTAGAATCATTCAATCCTTCCTCAAAACAAATTTAAGATCTTTCTGTAACATTATAGTTCGAAAATCAAACAGGAAATCAGGATATTTCATTTGGGGAGCATCATGTTCATGTAGATCTTAGAAATCACGAAGAAAACTATTTACGCTGGTACACCAATGGTTGTAAATGTGAAACACAACGAAAAATAACTAATTAGTCTGGTAGTATTTTTTTATCTCAAAATATAGAGAACAATTGCCTTTAAGTGTTCTCAATTGCATTTATGAATAATTGCATTTTGTTTAACTAATGAAAGCTATTCGTATTTGTAAATATATTGGAAATCACCGCAACTGACGGTTAAGGAGTATTTTGGGCATTGTTTTCTCCAATATCCAAAACTCGTTGCGATAGAGGTCCATATTTGGTCTTGACTGTCATTAAACCAATTAAAACGCGAGGAAAGAAAATATGTCGCGAACTCACTGAACAAAATCTGCATTCTTAAAACACAGCAAATATTCGGAATGTTTAGGCAATTACAAGGCATGCAGTCTACAAGATGAAATTGGCCAAATTATATCCCCCAACCAAACTCCCGTGTTGTTGTTATTCAGGGAAATTTGTACATCTTTTTAGGAGCCGTGTTTTATATTTGTACACCAAACAACTTGTTGCACAGATTTGATCCAACTATAGGATCCCTCTTGCAGTGTTCAAAATTTGGAATGCATACTTCGTAATTCTTATATACATAAACGATCAGAGGCGTCGATCCGGGGGGGGGGGGGTGGTGGCAGGGAAGGGGATGGCCCATGAAAATATTGGGGGGCAAACATATCGATTTGCCCCCCATAATGTTGACAACTTGAAAAATTCATAGTATGCAATGCAAATATAATTACGTTTTAAAAAGTATTGGAAAGCACTATAAAACCATTAAACATGGCATAAAAATACAATTAAATATATAAAATTGTCAAATTTTTCGGCGCGCTTCGCGCGCAAAATTCTGTATTACAATTTGGCGCGCAGAGATCTGTAAACCTGTTCAAATGTAAATGTCATGGAAATAGATTATTAAACGTTTGAATGCAAGGGGAGGTATCTTAAATTTACACTTTTCACAATGACAATAATGTATGACGCGCGTTTCTCTTCCCGCGCGAGGTGTTGTTGTCCTCCCCCTCCCAACTCGTTACATAAAATCGCAGCTACTCGATGTCATCTATTGACGATATCATTGTGTTCTCGAAAGTCCGGGTTCGTTGCCAAAACAATGGTATTAGGTTTTGTCTTCGGGCTACGATATCGTAACTGCGGCAACCCAGACCGCCCCATGTGTATATACAATGTCATTATTATTGACAATATGGGTGATGGAACATTTCCTTTTAGTGTAAGGTAACATTCTTCTCCTCAATTTCAAGTGTCATGAAAGAAGTTGGTTGCTTGCGGCTAAGAACTTAGGTGAAAGTAATTTCCTTATGACCGAATGCTGCAGTTATCCAGGTTTGATTTCTTTGATTCCCCCCTCCGTATCACTGAACTTTTCACACTTCATACCCTAGTTTTTATGCTTTTTGGCTTAAATCGAACAACATTACATAAGTAAGTGAGTAATAAGAAGAGCAACGGCTTTTGAATGATACTGTTTTGCTTTTCTTGCGTTTTTATTCAAGATTGATTGATACACTTACTTCCATGAATATATTTATGTATTTATGACGACCCGGTGTTTTAATGACCACAGTGTGGATTTGGTCCATTTTAGCAGTGTGACACTGAGATCACTGTGTGGTTATAGAGGTCACACTGTGGCGTCCCTGTGTTTTTGTTCTGGCAGGTGATGACCACTGTGTCGATTTGTTTCATTTTCATAGTGTGATACTCTGATCAGTGTACGTGTGAACTCATGCACTGTGATGACATTGTGTTCTTTCTGGCAGAGTATGATCTAAACTCCAGGACGTCAGGAATATTATTTGACATTGAGAGTATTGAAGACCCACAGTCGACATGGAGTCAATCACATAATGGGAACGTATTTTTTTTTTTTTTTTTAGGGGGGGGGGGGAGGTGTTGCTGATAGTGATTCAGCGCCGGCTCGAAGAATACCTTCCTCTGGTTCCGGCCCGTCTCTCACGGTACACAACTTCTTTAACCCTCAAAAGCCCACGCCTACCCTATTCTTCTTCACCACTTCCACAGTTTTTGACGAAATTAAATCACGCTCATTGACTTTTCCTGAAATTTTATGGCAAACATTCCGATATATAGTTTAGGTTTGCTCGTGAAATCATGATGCCATGACAACATACTCATTTTTTTTTTTATGTTTCATTAATTTCATTACACCGAATTGAGTTGCTGACACGTGTTTTTCTTTCGGCTCATGTATGACATAAAACTTATGTTTTCATCTGTTTAAAAACATATTTAATCAATTCTTTTACTTTTCTTTATTTGGCACCGAAACAATAAAAACAATAATACGACGTTGAAAATTCATTTTCCTTGTAATTTGTTCTTTTCATATGTTCAATTACAGTCCTGGACAAAAAATTGGAATGTGTTTATTTCTTTGCGTAGCCCTGTTTTAAAGTGCAGATTTCTTAAAAATCATGATCAATTACCCATGCATTACATATTATTGCTAAGTTCAAATGAGCTTTCCTCATGGGCGGCGCCAGGGTAAAACTTTAGGAGGGCGAAATCCGTCAGGAAAAATTTTGCCTGCCAAACAATTTTTTTACTAGCCAAAATGCAAGCCGAACAGCGTGCAATGAGCGGGGTCAGGGGGCCGACGACGACAAAAAAAAATTGTCCGCCAATTTTTGTTTACCAGCAATATCAACAAGAATAGGAGGGCGATATTTTCGAAAAAAAGTAAAATTCCCGTCATTTTGATAATAAAATAGGGGGTGGCCGCCCACCCCTGACCCCTGTGGCGCCGCCCATGTCTCTACTTCAGGACAGGAAACTTTTTTCCTGATATGATTAAAAACTGCATTTGGTAGAAAAATATATTCCAAACTTTTGTCCATGACTGTATTATATTATACAAGAATTGACGTATCAAAGTGTATTCCCATGAAAGGGGGGAGGGGTGATTGCACCTGGAAAGCATGCAGATGGGACTCTTTATCAAATTACAAATTACAGAGCGAAAGATAACACCAGCCATGGAAATGCGGGACCATTCTACAGTGAGTATTTTTCCAGCTGCATAATTTCACACCGGAGAAACTTTTGTTATCGAAACCCATGATCCTGGGCACACACCACACTAATTAGTTATTCCTCCGGCAACCTTCGCTTTAGATACCGATTTTGGAGCTATTCTGGAATTCTGCTTTTGTTATTGCTTGTAAAGAAACAATAAAATATATACAAACCGATCAATGTCGTTAAGAAAGACAAGAAAATTAAAAGTTTGTCGGAGAGAATTGCATTTGGTTATATTTCAGTTGTCAATCTCTAGACAGCTATCAAAAGCAAATGAGAGTATTTATTTGATTTTAATAACATGGTTGAGAATGTTGAATCTATGTTCCCCTGAATGTCGCCCGCCGTGTGCACTGAAATTGTATAAGTGAAGCCGGGTAGGTTAACCCGGTGGGGACCAAGTACGAGATGTCTCGGGCTGTGGTCTATGGAGAATGCGTGCTATAGGAAAATCAAATCATCTCCAACGGGTTAAGGTATTTTGATTCTGTTTCGGGTATGAAATTATTGACATGAAAACGTTTGACATTTGCAAGGATTTATTTCTGAAACACAACTGGAAAAATAGAGAGCAGAAATGTGATTTATGCTTATTTTCTCCAGTTTATTACACTTCATGTCGAAATGCAACACGAGCGTCGCGTGTGAGTATGACTTGGCAAGATTAAAGATATATATTCGTGTCAAGAGGGGCTGGAGGACACTCAATATTTTGATTTGAATTTTAACTTGGCGAGAAACGTCGAAACTCTGTAATATAAAAAGTCGGAGTTTCTAAGCCAAGTGGGTTTTCTAAAGACTTCTCTAGAATATGTATATCAAAATTTGGGCTACTAAGGATGATGACCACCCCCAAGTAATTTTGACAACTTGAAATTCAATAAACTTAAAGACATAAGTTAACTATGGCCACAGTTTAAAAATCTGAGCTACATAATCTTCCATG
>JZLH01S0147680.1:17500-21560 GCA_001188425.1 Eucidaris tribuloides | reverse complement strand
TGCATATGTGGGGCTTTATTACTTTCAAAACAATGAGAAGAGGCTAATGGCATGGAAAAAACTGCAGAATAAGTGATAATTTTTCATAAAACTGAGATTTAGTCACACTAGTCCCACGTGTGGTATTTCATGTATGGTTCTGATTTTCCTAGAGGGTGCTGTTGAAGACGTACAATTTAGAGTAGAAATGACGTGCCCCATTGTTTCTTCATGATTCATACCCATTCAAACCATTAAAATGTAATACGATTCGCGATAGACCAATTTATATAATTTGTGATTTGTCCAATAATTCACGGAATTGCCCTTAAGAGGTAAGTTATTATTAATGTAATAACTTGCCGAAGTCGCAAATATGCACCATAGAATACATGCAATGCCCAAAGAGCTGTCATTTCAGTGGCACGTCAAGAGTTAAGAGCCTCGTGAACGAAAAAATATTGAATTCATTCGGCAATACTGCCCCCATGACAAAAGGGCATAACTGACATTTTGTATGCAAAATTGAAGTATACGGGACTCAGTACATCATGTGAAACATGCAGAACAATACAAAAATATTAATTAGAAAAGTCGATTTGTTTCATAAACCGCTTGTTAAAAAGTACACTGAATAGGGCTTTATGTGTTGAATAAAATACATTTCGCTCAATATCTCCAAAACACCAAAATGTCAATCATGCCCTTTTGTCAGTGGGGGGGGGGGGGGTAGGGCAGAATAGGTGACCAGTATTTTTTCTTGTTTTTAATCACAAAGGTAATATACCTCTTACGGTCATTAACAGAGTTATATCAACAACGGCGAAGGAATTCCCTCCCATGTATAAAATGTATACGCATTTTGTTCACTGTTTCACTCTTCGTTCGCCAATTTGTACAGCTCAAAAAATGCGCTGAAGACAAGAAGTGGGGATTTACTAATCCCTCTTAATCCTCTGACTCAATATGACACCCTTCTCATAGACACAGTAAGTCATTCATACCTTCAATGCATGAGAGAAGTGCGCCTATCGTGCAAACACTATACAAATTGCATAAGAAACCTGATTTGAACCAGAAGTTCACATTAAAAATATGGTAAATGATGAGTTATACCCGTAACTTCTACACACACTTCGAGGTTATTCCTCTGTAGCTTTCACTCTAAGTTCTTACACTCCTGTCATTGATATGGTACAGTACAGGAATTTCAATATTTGAAGAGAAAAAAAAAATCAATTAACTGGTTGACGCACGTTTTGCCTTTGTTTGATAATCCAAAACCTGTAAGAGATGTCATACAATTTAAATAGGTAGAGATAAGTCAGCTACAGAATGAAAATGTAACCATTCTTCACCTTAACTAAAACTCTTACTTAAATTCACTTCAAAACGAAAATGCATAATAATTAATAATTAATAATGCATAATAACTTTTGGAATATATATAGGTTACATATTATTTCATTCAAGCAAGGCATGAATTATATCATACAGAATATCGCAATATCGCACGAATCCAATTTACAAATCCAATCATTGTGAATTTCATTGTTATATTCTCAATATATACTCTTACGATCAATTCACAACCGAAAAGATGAAACAAAATGATACCAATATTTGATTTAACAAATATTTATTATATGGGGTATTTCCCCTTTAAAATCCAAATAAAGCTCTCAGAAAGTTTGATCACTTACTCTACGTACGTGTAAATATTAACTTACAATGATAAAGGATACTGTAGTCGAATGAATCCGCGGCTCCAGTTAATGCCCAGGTAATAATCCGATCCAGTATTCCCAAATTATGGTCGCAATATTGATCCCACTGTTGTACAGCTGAATAGCAGATTTTCCAGATAATAATCAAGTCCAAACAGATGATCCAAGATGATTCCAATTAGTAGAAGTCCCAATGGTATGAGTATGAATCCCAATGGCAGAGTGTAGCAGGTAATCCAGACAAAATCAGTGTTGAGCGTAAGTTCACAATATATTCTCCATTGCAGCAAAGATGATGTAGTAATTCCAGAATTAATCCACAGAGTGTAAAAACTCTCCCATAAATCCACAGGTGTGTGTCGAGCCAAGGTCACGATAAACTCTAAAATGCAGGTTACTATCAACACATGTGACTTGAGCTAAGATGACAGAAAACTCTGAACTCATGTCCAAAAACATCCTGTATTTATACTACCAATCTGTACTTCTAGAATCATCAATCTATGTTTGTAAATATGACCAAATAATAAACACAATGCCCTGTTCTAGAAAATACTTTTTCTACAACTCTCTACACTATTCCATTCATAAATGACATTGGCCTAAAAGGCCACTGAACTCCACAGGCACACTCACAGTCAATACCTTCTTTATTATGCTAATTAGCTAACACCTGGGGAGTTACATTTTTTCTATGTAAATTTCACCTGGTCCAGACAGCTCTTCCACATTCCAGAATTGTCTAGGCAGTACAAATTGTTCAATGTTGATTTCACCAAACACATAAACTGCATCTAATTTAGTGGCTACATGTAGCATGTATAATAGTATGTAATACATTATCACAAATTTATAACAATACCACCTAATTATATTCGCCATACACACAAGCAAATAAAAGTAATCAACCGACTTTGTTTTCCCTGTCATTTTGATTCTTTGACAGCAGCAACCAATGTACTTTCAGAGGCAAACAATAATTTCGGGAAGTGTGCATCAGTTCAAAGTATATTACAGTATTAATACTGTAAGGCGTATTTTTGACATGTTTTAAAGCCCAAGTTTAGTTTTGGGGATTTTTTTTTTTTATTAATTTGAAAGCTTTTATGCCCAAAGGTCATATCACACCAATAACAGATTATGAATATCTTTCGGGGTTTTTTTTTATTAATTAATGAAAAATCTCGGGGGGACCCCGAGATTACTGGGTACCCCAAGATTTTCGACTATATTTTACATCATAGCATCCAAAGGGTTAATAAGCAGAGTCTGCTCTTTCTGATGAGGTATAACATGGATAACCTTAACACCTTATTAACCATTTGGATGCTATAATGTAAAATATAGTCGAAAATCTTGGGGGGTACCCCGTAATCTCGGGGATCCCCCCGAGATTTTTCATTAATTAATAAAAAAAAAGGAAGATATTCAGAATCTGTTATTGGTGTAATATGACCTTTAGGCATAAAGCTTTGAAATAGAAAAAAAAATCCCCAAAACAAAACTTGGGCTTTAAGTTAATACACCGTATTATGCATTCCACTGATAATAGTTACATAAATAATTGTAAAATATGTGGTACCTTACCTTACAGTAAATCACTGTGAAATATACATCTGAATAAAAATAAACAGAGATCACCTCAATCCATGAACCAAACTACATTTTAAAAATTACATTTGTTTTATTAGTTTAGCAAAATGGGATTTATTGGATTGACCTCGCTACCTTTAAATATTTAATCTGAAACTTTTGTCACCTTTCCTTAATTCTATCTATACCTGGAAATCTCGTGCCATAGATACTCAGCACCGATATATTCCACGATAAGGATCGCCACTGGTTCAGGTAACGTGTAACTAAAGATTTCTTCTGCGCCCACTGTGTCATAATAAAACTGAATTCTGTGGCGTCTACGGATTTTCAGTTAGGGGGGGGGGGTGGTAAACAAGATATTTCTCATTTTGAAACATGCTTCTTTGCACCAGCTGGAGTGTATCTCCTGGCTGGAAGGATTTGGCTTGTAATTGTCTAATTTACTTAAGGAGAATGGATGTATGTATGTATGTATTTATTTTCCGATTATAAAAAACAAAGAATCATAAACGGCTGAATCAAGTATGAACTTACCATTACTTAATTTCTGTCATACCCCGAGAGAAATCAATCCCATAGAAAGCTACATAACAAATTTCTGTAATAAGGCATTATTATGATGGTAGTTCTTTGATAATGAGTCAACTTTTAACTACAATTTTTACAGTAGAATCCTTGCATAGTTTCCTTGATTCGAGTATAGTTTTACCCCAAGTTGAGGACTACCCGCAATTACGTCATTTTCCTTTAATATGTGA
>JZLH01S0147680.1:0-15000 GCA_001188425.1 Eucidaris tribuloides | reverse complement strand
GATGTAAACATGTTGTGTTCTGCAAGTAATCAACCAGTACTGTGTATTCTCTTTAATTGTGGTTAACCATACAGGTGTATGTTGTGTTAATAATATCTCGAGTATACTTGTTTTGTGGTTTGAATTACGTAATGAACACGATGAATGCAAATACAGACTATAGAATAAGAAGTACTGAAGTCACATAATACTACTTTTGAGAAACATAGGCTCAAAAGTTTTCGAATTTGACTACAGATCACATTTGTTTGAGTTGTACATCCAAACCTGGTGAAGTTCATTGACACACACAAAAAAAAAAACAGTGACACACCTGTCGATTTCCAATAATCAATAATCAATATTTTGGACTTAAGTACTTCTTCTTCTTAAAACAAGGGTCTGAGGGAAACAATTGCATTTCTCGAATAAATGAATGTCAAAAAACACTTAATTGTATATATTTTTGGAATGTCGTCAGTAAGACGAACAATTTGATATGCAATTTTGTCAAATTCGGACGTTGTTTGAAATTTGACCTTATTTGACCTTTGACTGGAAGTGAGCCCATATCTCATCAACAAAGCACACAATACATGATAAATTATACATTTTCTTAACTCTTTACACGCTGAATTTATTATGAGGGGATAATAATGACAATTGTCCTTTTCACATTTTCTTTGAATTTCGCTTTCCTTTTTGTGGTAATGAAAACAGTAAATGCAAAAGTGAAGAAAAAAGATAATTATTACGATTATTCAATTTAATTGTGCAAATGTGCACAGATGATTCTTTAGCGTGCTAAGGGTTAATCCTTGTAACTAGTCGAGTAATTTGAGATACATTTTGTGAAGAAATTATCCCAAGTTAAAAATTTGACCCCGGTTGACCCCTCCCCTGACCCCCCACTAGGGAAGGGTCAAATTGACCAACATTTTTGTCAAAAAATTTCCCGGCATGTAACGACTTCAAAACAATTACTAATTCATTTTGTTCAAAATGTGACTTAAGTACTTCTTATTCCATACTCTTCAAAATATTCATCTGTACTCAATGACAAGTGATGAAGAAAAGGACGTTGCGGTAAGAGTAAACACAAACTATAGCCGCGTCAGATACAAGCGGATTTGGGCTGCCAATTTGCCGTTTTTAACTCCCAAACACCAAATTTGGCGTTTTTAAAAATATTGTTTGGCACTGAAGAATTTAAGGTGCCCGCCAACGGCATTTTGGCGGTTTTGGGGGCGTTTTACAATGGTATACCTAAAAATTATTATAAAACCCGAGTTTTAGAAAATTAGGTGCCACAAGGGTTCAAAAGTAGCGGTGTGCACGTACTTCATGTGCAAAATCTGGCTGTGCGTAAACCGCGGCACTCAAGTTGTCGGCTGCTGCAGAGGTTTCAAAGGTGTTATAAATTGATTAAAACGTTATTTCTAACCATATCTAGGCTATGCTGCCCATAAAATGCGTCAAATGCAAATTTGGCGTTGTTTTCACTGAATTTGACATGTAATTTGGCGTTTTGAGAACCGGAAATCCTGCCAACCCTATTGCTGTTCGTCCAGTTGTTCTTGCGCACAACGATCGCGTGATAATCTTCTCATGTACAATTTTATATTGTAATTGCCAATGAGACAGCTTCAGCCACGAATTCGTATTACATTTTCTTTCTTTTCTTTGCTCATCATCGGTACACGAAAAACAGCATTTAATAGACCGGTGTGTTGGCTCAGTTGATACAGCGTCCGCCTCACAACCGGGAGGTCGGGAGTTCAATCCCCGTTCAATCCCCGGCCGCGTCAGACCAAAAGACGTTAAAAGATGGGAGTTGCTGCTACCCTGCTTGGCGTTCAACGATTTAAGGGATAGAGCAACGTCGATCTGGCGCTGCTCAGTGGCTGCCGGGCCCACGATCAATTGGGCAAAATAAATTTTCGGAAGATACCTATTTGTGATGTCTATTTCGAATAAAATATGGATTATTATTTAAAAATATGACGATGTGATGGTGTTGATGAGGTTAATGGTGGTGATGGTGATGATGATGATGATGATGATGATGATGATGATGATGGAGATGGCAACGATGATCAAGATGATGGGAAGACAAAATGATGAAAAATCATTTTTTCTGCCTCTCATCTCGTTCATTTGTCTTCTTCTTTGTATTCTATCCAATTATTTTAAATATTTCAATTATTTTAAATATTTCACTTACTTTAGATGTCAAAACATACAAATCCAAGTTGTCGGTGCGTCCGTTAGTCTCTCTGTCAGCTACATTTTTCCGTGTTGAATCTGCATGAATAACTTTAATTTTATTGTCACCACAGACTATCTTCCAGATGCTTCATTTCTTTCTCTCTTTCCGTCTTTTTATTCCCCCCTTTTTCATTCATTCATTCTCCCTCCCCTTCTTTCTTTCTTTCTTTCTTTCTTTCTTTCTTTCTTTCTTTCTTTCTTTCTTTCTTTCTTTCTGTCTTTCTTTCTGTCTGCCTTATCGTTTATCATCATATTCTTCTTCATAATCATCGTCATCATAATCATCACCATCACCATCACCACCACCACCCCCACCACCACTACCGTCATCTTTTTCATTCTCTTCTTCGTCATCTTCTTCCATTTCTTCTTCTTATGCTTAATGTGCCAGTAAAGTACACTCAAAACGCGTAAAATGTTTTTACATGTAGATGTTATGATTTTTTTTGTGGGGGGGGGGATCTCGCAACAATCCCCGTTACGATTGCGTAAATGAGGGAGGTGTGGATAAGGGTATCTGCGTATAATGTGCGAGCACTGCAAAAACAGTGGTGTTAAAATCACACCAGTCGGTGTTGTGAGAGGACTGCACCAATCATTTTACACCAGTGTTAAATTCGTGGTGTTAGATCAACATCCATTGGTGTTATTATAGTACATTCTGTTTGTTATGTCATCAACAATATTGGATGTTATATTCAAACTCCATGGTGTATTAACACCTGACTGGTGCGGTCCTCTCACAACACCGACTGGTGTTGTTTTTGACACCGTAGTTTTTATAGTGTGACCTTTAAATCCGATTATCAGTGATCTCAAACCAGACAGCAAGTTTCTGATATAGTCGAGCACTTGTGAAGAATAACTAAATGATAACGACAGGTAAAGCAAAACGAAGATTATTTTCGTAGAAAGTTATTAATGTGTGGGAGGAAAACATAAGAAATTCAAATATTTTGTTTTAGCAATGTTTTAAAACGTAACTCATCATTTAGAGCTTTTACACCTTTCATGAGGGTAAAGTAAACAAACGAAATCCGAGTTGTGGAGTTGTGTGTGTGAGTGTGTGTGTGTGTGTGAATGTGTGTGTGTGTGTGTGTGTGTGTGTGTGTGTGTGTGTGTGTGTGTGTGTGTGTGTGTAGTGTGTGTGTAGTGTAGTGTGTGTGTGTGTGTGTGTGTGTGTGAATGTGTGTGAGTGAGTATGTGTGTGTGTGTGTATATGCGTGTTTGTGTGTGCGTGCGTGCGTGCGTGTGTGTGTGTGTGTGTGTGTGCGCGCGCGCGCGCACGCGTGTGCGATGGTGATGATAACATTGTTAAAAAACTGAGTGCCCCTATAAATGGAGTAAGTAATCTGAAACATTTTTCACCTTAAAAACTGTACAATTAAGCCCGCGGGGGGGGGGGGGGGCACTGTCATTGCAACGTGTACACGATGTGCGTGTGAAAAAACGCGTAACATGGGTTGTTTTTCACGGTGGGACGATGTACGCGCGTACAGTGAAAATGGTATCAATATCGCCAAAATTAGGAAAAGGGGTATAGTATGCTTTTAGTTTTAACTGAATGTTTACTTTAAAAGGGTATCTTTTGAAACTTGAATACTTGTTTAGGGTATTCTGAGTTCATCAATAATTACAGTACTTGTTTAGGGTTTTCTGAGATCGACAGATAATTACTCGTTTAGGGTTAATTTTGAAAGTCCATACACGCGCGTGGTGCACACCTCGTAATGACAGTGGCTCTCCCGGGAATTGAGCCTTATAATAATAATTGTATCCCCCGAACAGAGTTCGGAGGATACTATGGATTTGGCGTCGTCGCGCCGCGTCCGCCGCCGCCGCCGCAGAGATTTCCTTGTGAGCGCTCTACAGGCTGCAGTTCTTCTTGGATCATCTTCAAATTTGGTATGAGGGTGCATTATGGTAAAGCGAAGATGCCTATTGTTTTTGGTGGTGGCGTCCTCGCTTGGTCCGTCTTTGTACACAAAAGGTACATTTTCAGGGTCTGCTTGTGTACACGATACTGGCCGCATTTCTCGTACGGATTTTTTTTCTAAATTTGGTGTGCAAGTGTATCATAGTCAACTCTAGATACCTATAACTTTTGGTGGTGCTGCCCCCAATGTTTCGCCTTTTACAGGGTCAAAGATCAACCTGATAGGTCTAAATTTGCAAAAGTGCTTATTTTTTCAATTACTTTATTATTACTCAAAGGATTTTATTCAAACTTGCTGTATAGGTGTTTGGGTGGTCATTCTACATGTAGGCCACACTACTATTTGGTGATGGTGCCCTCAGTGTTCCGACTTGGGTGCCATGTCACAGTACTTGTATGTGCCCTATTGGCCACATTTTTGTCCGATTTTATTCAAACGTGCCTTTGGGGGTTTTTTTTTTTTTTTTTTGAGGGGGGGGTGTCTTCTGCCATAACAATAGTTCTTCAGTGACAGCGCCCTCATTGTTCCGACTTTTATAGGATGCCATTTCTAATTATTCATCCAAACGGGGGGTGAAGGGACGGGTTCGGGGGATACATATGCTCGAAGGGTCCCCCCCCCCCGCCGAGTGCTCTAGTTATCCAATTCCTTTGCCCTTCTTATATTTTTCTTTGTTTTTTTCGTCCCAATGAAAAATCCGAATATTTTTCAGTAATACTAAAAAGAGGAGGGCTAAACGTATTATGATACTTTTGTTAAATAATTTACCTCATGACCTGCTTCAAATGAAATTTAACTCTGTAAACCTGTCATGAAATATGTCATGAAATCTGTCCTAAAATGTAACCATTTTGATATCCTTAAAATCCTTTTCCTACGTCTGGTACTTCAGATTTTCAGTGTACTCCAGAAATAGTTACTCAATGATGTAACATAGGTTTGAAAACTTGCAGGTTCCCATGACCAAATAATGCCGAAATATCTCCAGAACCCGTTCACACGCGTTGCGCACAGCCAATTAGTGGATGAATTGATGTATTCATTGTTTTTTTTCGGTTAAAATCAACTTGAATCTGATGTTTGGTGAATATTTTGTTACCCAATCTGCAGGGGCGTAGCTACGAGGTGGGAGCATGGGGGACACGAGCCCCCCCCCCCCCGGTGCCCCCACAAAAATTATGACCGGGAAAAAATCTTTGACATGGAATTTAAAGAAAAAGAACATTTCGTCACTTACTCACCCCCCCCCCCATCCCCACAGAGCGAGTTTTCGGCGACCGACGCGACCGGGAAAATTTTGGACCTGGGATGTGGAGAATTTTTTTTCTCGTTACTCCCTACCCCCCCCCGTCCGCTGACCGAGGATTTGGTGCCCCCCCCTACTAAATTTCAAGGCCCCCAGTCCCCCCCCCAGTGCCCCCTTGCTGAAAAAAATCCTAGCTACGCCACTGCCAATCTGGCAGCGTGATGTATTTACCTCCTCTCTTATTTGAAATTACAAAACGATGTTCTCCTCATATTGTCTGGGGTTGCAACATCCCAAATGCTCCTGTATCGGGTTTCATATTAAGATTTTATTTTTCTCATGCGTTGTATAAAATCAATACTGAAATTTCATCCGCGATAATTTTCAGCCAATTCTTAAAAATGACCCATAGTACATTCGTTTTAACAACAGCCGAGTTTGTTGTTGATGCTGTAGACTGTAGAGTCTATGCTCTTTTGAACAGTCGTGTTAACGCCTTATTTTTCTTGACCGCTAGATGGCGCACGATAACAGAAGGCAGCCGGGAAGGCAGCGCGGATTTATCCGCTCTGACAGAAGGGCAATTCCATAAAATATGTACGTCCGACCTCCTATATGTGGGACCTTCCGGAAATTATTTCTTTGATTTCTTGTTCTTAAAGGGATTATAATGCTCAGAAATTATCATGGCTTGAGCAGATTGTGAAAGTGAAGCATTTAAAAATGGAGAAAAATTGGGGGGGGGGGTCGGACGTACAAAAGTTGATTATTTTACGGAATTGCCCAGAAGGAACAACAACAATCCCTTTATAGATAGAGTTACGACAATGACGTCCTATTTTATGAAAAAAAATGGAACAAAATGGCGTTCGAATCACGGGTTGTCGAATCTCTTCTATATAGGGACACTAGCATGGTCTAATAGGGTAACAACAGCCGAGTTTGTTCATGCTGTATCTGTTCTGTTACGAACAGTCGTGTTTACGCCTTACTTCTCTTGACCGCTAGATGGCGCACGATAACAGAAGGAAATAGAGTCCCTTGACAGAGAGAGAGAGTAGCGACATAGAAGGTCCTATTTTTATGGAAACAAAATGTCGTACAAATTCTTTCTATTCACAACACCAGATGCTCATCGCAATAGAAATTTTACGTAATGTTGCTTTGTATAGGAAACAAAATGGCGTTCAAATCGCGAGTTGTCGCAACTCTCTACATATAGGGACTCTAAAAGGAACGAGAAGGACGCCCTATTCTTTTTTTGGAAACAAAATGACTTCCGAGTTCTTTCTCTTTAGAATACTCGGGTGCTCATTGGAATTGAATTGAAATGTTACGTAAATGACGTTCAAATTACGGGTTGTCAAGACTCTACACGGCAAAAAAAAGGATGTTAAATTTAACACCCATGGTGTTGCCCAATAAACTAGACGTGATGTATGATTTTAACACCACAGGCGTTATTTAACACCAAACGAATTATTTCAAACACCAAGAGCATTGGCTTTAACACCAAGGGTGTTGAAAATATCAACACTTTGTGCAACACCCTTGGTGTTAAATTTAACACTCCAGTGTTTGCAGTGTAGCATGATTAGAGTCAGATGAAATGAGCATGGCCAAAGCGGATTCACACTGGCCACAACAGGAAGCCTACAGTCATGCGATGAATGTTAAACAATGGGTTTAGAACTTTGACGAGAAGCATCTTTGCTTATGTGCTATCACTCAAAAACAGGTCGATGCCATATTGTTACCCACTAAAATAACTTGACCAAAGTCTATTTACGGATCCGGCAGAAACTATATGGATACATTCTGCAAAACCTTATCTCAGTTGTCTCTGTAATGGTGGTTGCATACTCTTCTCCACTGTTAGCTCATTTAAATTAATGAATTTAACATCTGTATTGGTTTCTTTTGCTGTACAAAATATTGATTTCATACACGTCTGAAAAATCATTAAAAATATACAATTGAAGGAACGCATTTACGCATAAAAAATAAATGAATAGATGGATGAATGGATACATGATAATTTTTATATACTACACGAAATTTGCGAAGCTCTGCAACTATTACCCATCGCTTCCTTTAGTGGCGCCATTTCATTGCCCCCAAAACTGATAAGGATAAGTTGCAAGGATCACCGTCTGCATGTC
This sequence comes from Eucidaris tribuloides, assembly GCA_001188425.1. Lineage (NCBI taxonomy): Eukaryota > Metazoa > Echinodermata > Echinoidea > Cidaroida > Cidaridae > Eucidaris > Eucidaris tribuloides. The sequence continues at coordinate 7,408 of JZLH01S0147680.1, read as the reverse complement.
TACAGAAATGTGAGAATTTATCGCTGTGAGACAAATACAGACACAGCCACGAGCACAAACACACAGAAATACACAATCGCAGGAACACCGACGTAAACACACAAATATATCACATACAAACCTATTTTAGTCCCTGATCGTTTAATACATAAACATAGCAATTCTGCTCAGCTCATACAGATATTTAGATCTTCTTTCTTTTTTACATGTCCACACTCAAATGAAAAAAAAACAACACAATCCTCAATCTATTTTGGTTTAAATAAGAATTATTATTTTTTCCCACAGTTTTATTGTTAGTGTAAGAAAGCTTCAGTGTCTTCTTTCAATTTGTCACTTATCTGAGTACGAATATTTAATTAGTTACAAAATTTCATAAAGTAATAAGTAATTTTTAGATTACATAAAACTAAAATACAGAAAACATAATTGTGAACTACTTGTATATTGTTTTTCTACGCTGTACATATACCAGCGATATTGTTTATTTCTACGTAAATGATTACGAACACATTGGTCGAATAATATTGCTGCAATAGTTGCACCAGCTTTTAAAACCAAACATACTTACATAACAGTTATTTGTAAGGTATAGGTTGCAAAGGTTATGTATATTGAACACAAAAGCATGAATATTTCATTAGTAAATGAAGCTACTGAACAAGATTGCCTTAGAACATGTTTTGATAAGAGATCTTATGTCTGAGCAATCGATGACTTAGCACGACGAAGGGGCCAAATATCAACAACTCAAATAAAAAAGAGCGTTTGTAGCCGAGCCGACCTTCTGAAACATTTTTGTTGTTTGAACAAACAGTGTTCCTTAAATTTGTGATTCGATTTTTCTAATACTTTGATAAACAAAAGACTGTCTATTAAAGTTTGTCACCTTTACAACTATGAGATGAAGTCTTGATACAACTTTTACTTTGATAATGATACACTGTACACAAAGTGTTGACCTTGAAGGTAAATATCTTTATGATGAATATTTCACTGTTAAAGTAAAAGTCATGAGGCATGATATCTATGATATATTACGTTATGCTACCCTTCACTATTACTATACTATACTATGCTATACTACACTATACTATACTATACTATACTATACTATACTATACTATACTATATTACATTATACTATATTATAATTTACTACATTATGGATAATCTAATTTGACGTTTCCATTATCATAACAAGATACACCATTTCACCGAAACATTTTAACGAAAAAATACACCATAAAATCGGTACTCTTGTGACATACTGATTTCTCTCAGCCATTGTTTAAAAAGAGAAAGATGAATAGTTTTACTCTTTAAAGTTTGAATTCAAAGAGATAACATAAATTTCACGTGAATTGTTATTAATTTTCACTCCACAGAGAGTTCGTCATGAGCTGGGTACCAAAACGAAACCCTTGTGTGATCCCTTTAATCACTCATAAAGAGAAAAAAATAACTGGAAAATAGACATCTATTTGCAATACGCACTTCATTCTAAATTCATTTCTTAAACTGTGTTTCATAACAAGAAAAGTGCGTATACCGCTCTTACACAACATAACACAATAAACAAATGTGATTGGCATCTTTCGTCGTTTGTTCAAAGGCATCGTTTGACATCTAACGTTTTCATATAAAAGAAAAATAAGAGTGTGCTACATAATTATCTTTGATGCTGATATTGTGTCTGATAAGTTCTAAAAAAATTATTCCTTGCAAAATTACAGTGCAAACCGATATTTTTGCAAAAGTGAGAATAAATGAGCTCCCATTCCTGCCCCTACCTCCCCCCCCCCCGAGAAGCCTGTGTTTTGATTTGTTTAGTCTCCAGGATAATCATGTGCTCATATTTTTCTGTATAAATTTTGGTACTCAGAATATAACTTTCTAAAGTTTCGAGTTCTGGGGTGTTTATTTGCTAATTTACACATTATCATGTAGGTCAGGTACCATAGTTTGACAGCATTCAAACGGGGCTTCCACAATGTTAACAAATAGCTTTAACCATAAATAGTCGGTAGGTCATTGACAAGATAACGCTCTAGAGAAAAAGTTCCGTACTCTCCAGATTGGTATTGAAAAAATAACATTACACATTGATTAAGATGAAAGTGCTGATTCTCCAAGTTGTATTAGCGCGTTGACGAGATAATCGACTAATCAGTGAGGCAAGTTCCTCAGTCCCATTCGTAGAAGAAGGAATCACAGTCAATATTACAATGTAGCGATTACACAGACATGAACGTTACTCACTAGATCGGTCTTTTCATTTATATTATTAATATTAATGAAAGCATGCGGCTCTGCATTGACGAACGTCGGAATTTACAGGTGGAGGTATTCTTTGTAATAGGTTTAACAAAAGCCATTCACGCACTCCTCCATCATTTATAGAATGGGTGCTTCCAAATGCCTCACCAAAGTTCCTATTCTGTTTTCAAACATCTGCGGGTTCACATAGCATTGTGAATACATAGGTTGTCAAGAACTCCTTAGCTTGTGAACTGGGATATGACAGAATGACATTACAGTGACGTAATTTATTTTTGCATACGGTGAAAGATTTCCTGTAATTTGTACGCTGATAATACTTGGTCACGACCTAACCGTCATAATTAATCAAATTTCGCAAAAACGCGCAAATGGACCTAGGATAAAAAGCCAAATTTATGGGTTTGGTAATATTAAATGATCATCACTAGGGATTTGTAAAATACCACTGATGGGACTACGAAAAGTCACGCAATTTGGCCTTGCCCTACCGACTAAAATGCTGAATTCACGTATTCTCCGACGGATGGTTCAACGTCGCCAACGACGTAATTCTCGTAACCGTCATATCCCAAATTGTCTTGAGGAAGTGGTGGAAGGGGCGTTCTCTTGTCAGCTGAGTTCTTTTCGTCATCAGCCGATACCGCTGTAGAGATGGCCTTAACCTTTGGTTGGTGGTCAGCAGATTGATCTACATTTTGAAAATTCCTACAAAAGAATGAACAATTGACAAGAAAAAAAAAAGAACTGTATCATTAACCTTTCAGAAGACATAAGCAAAGTTAATCGCATTCATTATAAGCTTTGTCTATAGTACATGAAATAAACAATTTGTAATAAGTAAATATAAATTAAAAAGCTAAACAAGTTTTTAATCAAATCATTGAGTACATAATTATCATACTTAACTATAAATAACTAACTATGATAAATATACTACTAATGCCCTTATTTTATCGTATCTAAAACGTTAAAGTGTATATCACGAGATGCCTTCTCGGATAGGAAAATGTTGATAAATGTTGGAGATTGACACTGAGAAGAATTGAAAGTAGATGACGAAAAAGGGTTCCTTATTTTTGGCATGTTTATGAACATGTACAGGGATATTTTGTGTAGGGTATGCCATTGTATGGTTTATTTCACAACGGTAGAATCATGGACATAATATGTATTGTACTACGATTATGAATTTTGGCCGCTGAACCCTCGTCAAGTGTCGGAACTACAAAAAGCGATGTAGACAATAGAGATAACAAAGGGACTAAGATGTCAAACAGAATGAGAAGTTGGAAGAAGAAGGAGGAGGAGGAGGAGGAGGAGGAGGAGAAGAAGAAGAAGAAGAAGAAGAAGAAGAAGAAGAAGGGGCTTACAGTCGCAAGAGTTTTATCGATATAGCAAGCATCACAAGGCCAGCAACAAAGAACACGAGTGATACCGCCAAAATAGCAATGGTCGTTGACCCCAATCCGCCGTCTGATTGGTCAGAAGTACTGCGTGCACCCGTTGCACCTGTACTATTGCCTGCAAGATATCAGACATAATTTTACTTGTTAAACAAACAGTCAAAACATAGGCTTAGACATGTCAAAGTTAATATATCGCGAAGGTAACGGAAAATTGCAATTACGATGGAGACATTTCTGTGGCATTTTGCTAAGGCATTATAGTCCGAGGATGGTTTACACTATACCTTTGCGGCAGACTGGAAAAGTGTGTGATTATATGCTACGGTCACATACATGTATACAAAAGTTGGCCTATACTCGGCGGCCAGGCGACGAGTTTTTAGCCAATTTTCCCCAGACGCCGCTGATTTTTAGGGCATCGATCGGTCGCCGCTGAAGTTTTGTTGTGCATTTAAATTTTTGAGGAGCCTGCTCACTTTTCACTCGCCACCCAAAATAAAAAAGCAGTCGCCGTCGAACGATTTAGGTAAAAAAAATTGAAGCCACCAAATCAAAGGCTGCCGAGCTGTCGCCACTCAGTCGCAGAACGGTTGCCGCTGGGAGATCGGTCGGTCACTGGTCGGGTGATTCAAAATTTGTCGGCATCCGGATGGCGCCTGCTCGGCATCTGCCCGAGCACCACTAAAGGCACTCCTCAGCTCGCTCCTAAAGAGATAACACCTAAATTTTTGTACGAATTTTGCAAAAAGGCCACATGCATTTTTAAATACAATTTTAATTTGATAAAAATGCCAAAAGCACAGGAGAAAACCAATGGAACGGGGGGGGGGGTGTATTGTTCATGGCCAGTGGTGCAGCCACATAAGTATCACCAGGATTCCTGTGAAAAAAAATTCCCGGGAGATCCCAGCGGCCCTCCGCCAGTACACCTTTATACCTGCAGATCACCGGTGGGCCACCGCCCGATGGCCGGGTTAAGACAGCCCGGGAATCGATAAGTCATCAGTCGGTGACTGCCAGGTCGCCGCGGGGATTAGCTCCCTCATTGTTGCCAATTTTTACCTAAAAGCGAGCGGTGACCGACATGAAATCGACAGGGCATCGCCTGGGTATCACTGAGGCTTTACGGCCCGCTCAACTTCTGCAAAAATTGTTCGGCGATGCCTAAATTCCTGTGGCGCCCGGGCAGGCTATAAATCTGTTAGTCGCCGCTTTGATTTGGGACGGTAGCCTTCTGTGAGTGGATGGAGCCGTGTGGGTTGAGGAAGGTTTCAAAATCTTCTGTATTTGGCGTATGGTATATATTTTTGGTATATTTTAAGTACTTTTATACATTTTAATAAATTAATTAGTATTATATTCCTTCCCCCGTTCATGATTTTATATGATGATACTAAACTTGCACGCACTGCTTAGTATTAGTTTACTTTATGAAGATTTCCTTGGGTATGAAGTCATATATGTTTTTAGATCTATGTTGAATACAACAGCCCTATTCTGTCATATACACACACAAAAAAAACACTCTCAGTTTGGTTCCACGTCATTATGCTGGTTACCTTTACATGAAATGGGGTCACCACTCCAGAGTCCATAATGCTCACAGGTCCACGTCACAGCTCTATCTTCGTACCGACAAGAGACTGTTACAAGTTCTCCCAGTTCAAATGAGCTCTTGGGTGGATTAATAACACCGTTGGTCGGAAGGTACGGCGGGTTACCAGTGCATGTGGTGGACCTTGGTGCTTCTACATTACAAAATGGACAAAAACAAACCTGACACGTAAATGTACTGTATGTGTTTTGTTTGTTTAATAGTTTCTTGTTGCTAGTTTTAAACTATAAAAAGGATTTAAAACTTTACAGCAATACATGTAAATCAATATTTTACACTATGTAGTTGTACTCAGCAATAACGTGTTCACGGGTGTACATGTTCCGTTTTCCAGAAAAAAATGGGGTTAAAAAGTTATCAGTTATTGTAATGCAAACATTTCGTAATAACAATATTTTTACATGCTGGAGTCGGAAAATATTGGGGGGGGGGGAATCTGAAAGTTAATCGGCTATATCAAATCAAATAGGAGGTCCAAACTGGAAAACATATTCTAAACAATATAAGAACCATGAGAACATGTTTGTTTGATCGAGGGTTGGGGGGGGGGGGCTGTGAAATACATTGTTGTCCCCAAACTAATTTGCTGAAGGGGTACGCCTTGCTCCTTACTCTTTCGATTTCTTTGGGATTTTTGTCACGATTCACATTTAAATTCTAGAAGTAAAATGATGAAAATAAAAACATACGCAGAGAACTAACATCTCGATCAACTTTGCCGCCTAACTTCTATAGTGCAAAATAGCAAACAGTGTGTATTCAAATAATTTCTTTGCACATGAATAACAGATATGTCAGGTGAGACTATGTAAGAATAGTCCAGTGAGTACGACGCTCCTGTACTCTGCTCAATAAACTTCATGATAACTGTATAGATTCATCTTGTTTGACACTTCACTTGCTAACTGAGGGCAAAACACGATATGGTGGCATTGGTGGGATAACATCAAGGCTGTGTATAGTTTTAGTATGGGAAATGATTTTTTTCCCCTGTTATGTTTTACAGATACGACTATATCTATAATGCACTAATAATAGCATGCTCTGTAACGCTTCCAGATTTGTGGACACAATGACAATCGAAATACTGGGGACTGCTGACTTTTGTTCATAGTTAATAAACAAACTGACTTTTGTTCGTTAATCATTTTACATACCAGTATCTCATTCTAATCAATTTTATGTAAGTTTGATGTTGTTTTCAGATGTGCGGCGTGACAGTACATACTTTGTGAGGGATTGATGATAAATGTGTCAGATCGACCAGAATTGTATACTCTCACAATAATTTTGGTAAACAGGATGTATTGGAAATTTTATAGTTTTTGCAGCAAACGCTTTTTCTTGACTATAACCGGAGGGCCGAACCCCCAAAAGTGGCTTAGTTTTTGAGTTCGTTTCACCCCTGTACAAACTAAGTAGACTATGTTTATTTTCAAGCTTATAGCATAACAAACAATATTCAAGAGGTCTACCTCAAAAAATTTGTTGCGAACACCTCCAAATCCAAGATGGCGTCCAAAATGGCCGCCATTTTGATAAATGTTCAAGTTTTTAAGATAAAATTTGTTTGATGGGTCCAATCCCTATAAATGTGGTGTCATTTTAAAGCAAATTAAATTCCCTACAATTTGATACCACACTTAACACCTTTTAGGGTGACTTTCATTGTGATTTTTGGTCAAAAACCTTGTTTTTTGACATTTTTTCCCAAAAATCTGAAATATTAGAAATGCATATTTTCTCATAAATCAAGATTTCATGAAAAACATGATGCCATACTTTTCCAAAATTTGTCCAAATGTGTGAACAACATTTTGTGAAAATTAGAAGTTAATTCCTATTTGTGATCAAAAGTTACAAGGTCACAATCCTGATAACTTCGTATTTACTTTTGGAGCAGTTTTGGCAGTACATGTGTTATGTACTTGTCTCGATTCCAGACCCTTTCACTTTTTCTCCCTATACGTAGCAGTGCTGGTGCAAAGCACCCACACCATGTGACCTCAGTTTGCAGGTTTATTCCTAGAGACTAATGTGAGTCAAAGCAGTTGACTGAGGATAACACTTTCCTTATCAATATAGGATAGGTTAATCTAAAGGT
>JZLH01S0147669.1:1519-14012 GCA_001188425.1 Eucidaris tribuloides | reverse complement strand
TCACCTCTCTGAATACTCCCTTTCACTTAATAATATTAACAACAAACTTTGCTTTACGTCCGGACGTCTGCCAATTTGAATCGTAATAGATGGTCGCAGCATTACTGGTAGAAGACACGGGACTTGGTATGGTCGACCCTCTCCTTTGACCTGTCCAATCATTACCATCGTGTATATTTACGTATGCTGAACCGCGCAAGTCGATATCGGTGATACGAACTTGAATGGTAGTATCCGACGGGCTCCTTACATACCAGTTGCACCCATACAAGGCTCCGTCGAGATTAGGATAGTGAGGTGTTGTCAATGTAAGACTGCGAACAGAGCTGTCCAATACAATACTGCCGCCACATGAAGACACCACATCGGTTGGTTCCCAAATCTGAGCGTCTGTTGCAATATGAAATTGCATATGTATGTGAGTCAGTGTCATTCTCACCTTTTTCTGTTGATGTATCAGCAGTCACATTCAATACGAAAATTACGATGCCAAAACAAAAACAAAAAACCGATTCGACGTAAATTTTACTAGATATGTTTATATCAAAAGATAAGGCCGGAAAACATCGATTATCAAGGTAATTGTGATACAATTAAAACCTGGTTGTTTCTGGTTCCCAGCAGTATCTAAAATCATGATATGACTAGTGAAGAAGAAGTTGCTGCAGTAGTCGTATTTATGTAATCAATACAATATTTTTGGTCGGCACGTGTATTACCAACCATTAGCTGAAATTATTTAATGCGATTCACGTGTCTTTGAATTTTTGGCACGAATTTAAATTTTAGGGCTTTAGCGCAGAGTCAATATTTTACTTTCACTGTTATGCTGTGGTCCTTATTCTCCAAGACTTGTATGGAAAATAATCCCACCAAGTTTGAACATTTATCAAGGATTGTTTTTATTAATTTATATTTCGAAAGTATTTGCCTTATTTGTATGGAGATTTGTCATGCGTGATAAGGCAACCATTATGTTTACGTTTTGTTATGATCTTCCTCACCTTCCTAACACTCGTAATATAGTTAACATAAGGTGCTAAATCACTTTCTAATAATATACGGTTGTTAGATTTAAAAGTCTGTTATTGTTCGGTCACCCTACCTGAAATGCTGACATCGGCAAGAAATCCCCGTCCGTTGGTACCACTGCTACCGTCATGAAGCTCCAACGTCAGTGCTGCACGTAATGACACCAATGGTGATATATCTGCATCTATATTGCCTAGGTATGAGACACCATAACTGTCGCTGGCAGATGATGGATGATCATAGACGAAAAGCCGTTCATAATTATTCCAATCAATGAATGGTGCCGTATGTACGTCCCTGAAAGTCAGTCGAACCTGTTTCCTTGAACTCATTGTAACCTGCCACTAACAGCGGATATACGCACTTGAAGATTCTTGGCTAGTTTGCGTTTCTACGCTGGCAATATTTATGTTGTATTTCTTCAACCTGCATAATGAACATTTTAACGATTCCAACTCAACCACGTATGTTATAAATATTCATCAGAGCGTAGCTTCCCTTACGGCAGCATGATACAAACGTCTGTTTTGAGCCATTCTAGTTGCTTTCTCCATGGTACCATTTGCCTCCCTTCCTCTACTACGCTTCCCAAGAATGTGTGCCCCTGCAGGGGCTCTCTTCTCCATACCGTCATGTCTCATGATATGACCAAACTATTCCAGCTTCTGTTTCCTCACATATTGCAGTAGTCAGTCACTATACCATAGTAATTAGTACCATCAAAGTACCTTCCTATGGTAATTTCATCATGGTACTACCATGTTACTAAGTACCATGGTAGTACCATGGTAGTACCATGGCTACCATGGTAGTACCATGGTAAGTCCATGGTAGTACCATGGTAAGTACCATGGTAGTACCATGGTAAGTACCATGGTAGTACCATGGTAACATGTTACTAAGTACCATGGTAGTACCATGGTAGTACCATGGCTACCATGGTAGTACCATGGTAAGTACCATGGTAGTACCATGGTAAGTACCATGGTAGTACCATGGTAACATGTTACTAAGTACCATGGTAGTACCATGGTAGTACCATGGCTACCATGGTAGTACCATGGTAAGTCCATGGTAGTACCATGGTAAGTACCATGGTAGTACCATGGTAAGTACCATGGTAGTACCATGGTAAGTACCATGGTAGTACCATGGTAGTACCATGGTAACATGTTACTAAGTACCATGGTAGTACCATGGTAGTACCATTGGCTACCATGGTAGTGGTAGTACCATGGTAAGTACCATGGTAGTACCATGGTAAGTACCATGGTAGTACCATGGTAGTACCGTGGTAGTACCATGGTACTACCATGGTACTACCATGGTAGTACCGTGACGAAATTACCATAGGAAAGTACTTTGATGGTACTAATTACCATGGTACTTTGATGGTACACTTGAATCGATCAGAGAAGTTTTTTTTTGGCTTATTATTATATTTTCAACAAGGGATCGATTTATATCACCCTATACCCTAATGCAACACCTACTATACCTATATCTATTCCCTAACCTAAGTTACTTACTATAACATACAGTTTACTGGATTCCTATATACAACGACATTTTATAGATACAGAAAAGTTGTGGTCACTTCATGTGAAAATGGTAAATCTCCTAAATTATTGTATTTCCTTTAATTGCATTCTTAAAATGAGCCCATTTCATGCAAATTACAGCTGCTGAAATTATTTACAATTACAATATTACTTAATCTCATGAAACACACGTCACATAAATGATGATGTGATTTTTTTCTCGTGTTACGCTTATACTCATTGACTATTCATGAGCTAGCAAGTTAGCGTTAATCTATGGTTACCTGGTCACTACCATGGTCCACTGTGGTACTACATGGTACTTACCATGCCACAGCTAACAAATGAGTTTTTTAAAACGTTTTAAACGTCCCGAGTAGGTTTTTTGACCGTTTTATTCGCATAAAAACGTTTCTATAAACTGACCTAAATGTGGTAGGTTTTGGACGTTCAAAACGTTTTCTTGACGTTTTTTAAAAGTTTTTAAAACTGTTTTCAAAACGTCCTAGAACGTAAAAGACGATTCGTGAAATATAACCAAGACACTGGGAAAAAACGTTAAAACAGTTTTAAAACGTTTAGAAAACGTTTGCGGACAGTTTTAAAAACGTTTTAAAACTGTTAGAAAAACCGTTTTGCGGACGTTTTTAAAAACGGTTAGACGTTGGTGGACGTTTTGGAAACGAACTCGGGATACGTAAAATGTAAAAATGAGGAAAATTTTTGAAAATCCTACTGAACGCAATTGGTTGCTACTTTCCATTATTTTCACATAAACCTATAACACTATGGTCTCTATCTGTAAGCCCTAACTGACCTATCCTACAGTCATATACCATGCCTAACCCTACTACCTATGAACTGATCAGACAATAAGTTATAGCATCGATATATATATCTGCATATTTGTAAGGTAAACATAAATCGTGGTTACTTTTTGTTTTACAAATATGGAACTGCTCCTATAAAAGGAAATCACTTTCACGGGGGATGCCAATATTTTGCAACTTTGTTATGCATTTGATACAGAATAATTGCGCGCCGGCTAAATGTTCATAACACTATGAAAATGTCTATTAATGATGGTGAAGGTTGTCATTATAATGATTATGCAAATTCCATATGAATCATGCATTAGACTAAAGGGCCTCGCTTGCTATGTACATTATTGGTACGTGTTGCATGGTCTATTTTTCCGTGTTCCGAAGCTAGTGGACAATAAAATGTCACATAACTATCACCCAACTGCACGCTAGCAAAGGTTGCAATACACACTCGCGCCATCCATCGCACTCCAACCACCCTCACGCACACACAGCACACACATACAGGCCACACACCAAAACGCATGTATACTAAGACACAGAAATCACATTTAATCACACAGAGAGACGCATAAATTCAAAGCGTCATACAATCGGACAGGTAAGGCGCACATCTTAACAGATACACGCATGCACCATGAAACAGCACGCACACGCATATCATACAACACACACTACATCACACACATACACACACACCACAACACCAACCACAAACAAACTCACAACACACACACAGCTATCCAGACAACACGGAACATTACTGACAGTAGGTCGCAAGTCAGCGCACGACACCAAAACACACACATCACAACACGTACACACACACGCGCGCGGCTGCGACGCACGCACATCTACACGTACACTCACTTGTTTCATACACACAAACAGCTCTTTCAGACGAGGTGGAAACATTATTAGTTCAAATCACGCATAAACGTCAACACACCACACGCGCGCGCGCACACGGCAGCACACACACAGGGCGCCACACACGACATCACACAAACAAACAAACAATCGATTTACAACAAAAGACGTAATTTTGTATACGTCCACATACGTTTTGTAACGATCTATAGCAAACTTCTGTAAACGTCTTATATCAAACGTCTGTAAGCAATAAACGTCTAATAAAGTTTCATAACCGTTATACAAACGTTTAATTGTAAACGTCCAAAAAACGTTTGTAAAACGTTCTAAACCAACATTTGACGTATAATGCAAGTCCAACCTAAAAAGCGTTTTAAAAAGCCGTATTTTAAAACGTTCATTTAGGACGAGACGTAAGCAGGAACTAACAAAAAACGTTTTTAGAAAACGTTCTGAAAACGTCTCTGTGTTGCATGGATAAAGGTACTAACATGGACTTACCATGGTACTCCCACGGTACTTACCATGATACTACCATGGTACTACCATGGTACTTAGTACCATGGTATTACCGTGATGAAATTACCATAGGAAGGTACTTTGATGGTACTTATTACCATGGTACTTTGATGGTACTTTTTTATAGGGAGGCACATTGAGCTGAGATCCTGATGTCTTTATTCCGTCGTTAAACCCAGGGGAATCTTAAAATCCTGCGATAACATTTGCTTTCAAATGCAGTGATTCTTAGCCCATCTGCCTTCCGTAGCACCCAAGCTTCGCAGGCATAGGATGCAAATCTAGGTAGCAAATATTATAGTCACAGAGAATAAATACGTTATAAATAATGGTACTGAAATAGTTCGTATTCTAGAATCCCTGCCGGAAAAAAAAACCTAATGTTGTTACAGGGTGTTTACATGGTGAAGACAGTGTGAACACAGAGTGGACACACTGCAATATCATGTCGATTCGGTTCATTTTAACGGAGTGACACTACATGTGATCGCTGTCTGGTCATACAGTTCTCCGCCGTTGACCATACCTTACCCCCCCCCCCCTCAAAAGGTCTTCACAATGAAATCTCTTAGCATCTTTACCTTTTGATGTCGCACAAAAAAATCCCGGTTTCGCGGCGTACGTTTTACCTTTTATAATTTTGAGGGGTGGAACCTTTTTCTTCTTTGATTTCAATAGACACTTTCACCCACGAAACCGCTGTTGTAACAAAACGATCAAGTAAACACAATTATAAATGTTGATCATCGTGATTCCTTGTAACAACAATATATCTAAAACTTCGGCAGCATGTAACTCGTAAATTTACAATTCTGATAATTATAGGCTATTTCCTTCATCCAATTTACAAGAAAGTACAAAAAACACATTTCATAGAATAAGATGTTCATTGCACGGGGACTATACGAACGCAGTGCCGGTCTAGTCAATATCGCATTTACATTTCAACACTAGTATCAGGTTAAAATTTCTTACTACTGTAAAATAGACGATATATTTTAGCAAGAACATACATGAAAATGAAAAAGCAGATAGGACGAATGGCGAATCACGTGACTGAAACGGACCAATCAATTTTCTTTTTCACAACCGGGAAAAGCTGTTTTCGTTGGATCGGGAGAAATACTGTGTTTACATTCTTATTTTGATATGAGTACAAATCAGCGCCCATATCTTCGCTATTTGATGGTCAATTGTCATAAATTGTACACCATTTGAAAGCTCAACGTATATGTTATTCATTGGTAAAAAAAGATACCATAATGGAAGTCATGACCAAGTTTTTTCGTGTGCAAAAACGTCTATTGATTTGATTTCTTAGTACAAAAAATGTAGTTGGTTTTCAAACATCTACGACATCATCGAAATACCGATATCTGATTGGCTGCCAAAATCCCACGAAAAAAAAAACTATTTCTCAAGTCCTAATATTGCTTAAATGATGGGCCTCAAGGTAATCAGACTCGGAGAGTTCAATGGAAATGTTTTCAAACTCCTATGACGTCATTAAAATACCGATTTCTGATTGGCTGCCGAAAGAAAATGAGAAATAACCTATTTCTCAAGCCTAATATTGCTTAAATGATGGGCCTCAGGGTAATCAGACCCGGAGGATTCAATGCAAATGTTTTCATTTACCTATGACGTCAGTAAGATACCGATTTCTGATTGGCTGCCGAAATAAAATGAGAAATAGCACATAATGTCGCTGTCTTTAGAAAATTGATTATGTGACCACTGTACTTGTACATCAAAGATAAAACAGAATTAGTAATCCGTGAATGTCTGAACATTTCTTCGGATATATTATGAACAAAAATGGGCATTTTTTTTAATGAATTACCCTATAACATTTTATAAAAGAATAACAGAAACGTGTATCACAAATGAGACAGTGTACACTTGTCAATGAAATTTACAATACACTATTAAATGTGGAAAAGGATTTTTTTTCAGTAAATGAAACCGGCCTTAAACCCCCCCCTTTTTTTTTAAATCTCATATCGGGGTAGAAACCCTGCCGTTTCAGAACCACCACTTGTTTGGTGCTCACAACTCAGAGCCACATGTCGCACTCCCCCACACGCCATACAACGGTGCGTGTGTTTACGAATCTTTCAGCTGCGGACCAAAATAAACACAGTTTTCGGGTCAATGTGCCAAAGAAAATCGGCTGTAACGTGACAATAGGGTTAAGATGGGAGCCGAATCTGGTATCAACGTAAAGCTTAGACATCAGAAAAAATGGTGGTGATAAAATGGAAACGGAAATGCACGGAAATCTAAACATTTCTTCTGGATTTATTAAAAAAATTGGGAAATTAGTCGATTTTTCTGTGAATTACCCTATAACATTTTATGAAGATTGAGTTTATATCTATTTTCAACCAATTTATGCAGTAAAAAGACCTATCAGGAGTATGTGAGAGCAATTTCATATCAATAACTTAAAAATTCTCTGTTATATTTAAAGATTTATAAAATAAGTCACTTTTGCAATAAAACTGGGAACACGTGGGATTTTGCCGTTTGAAGGAGTGAATTCACCCCTTTAATGTGCATACCAGAATTAGATATTTTGCCGAGGTATTCTTCAATATATTCTTTCAACTGGGGAAGAAAAAAAATAAAAAAATAAATCACCCAAACTGACTTTTGACGCACTTCGGTTCCTCCCTGGTCCACTGTGCGTCGGAATATCGACCACCGTCCCCGTTTTCGAAAACCTTTCGGTCGCGAAAAAAAACCTCCGGCATTTAGGGGATTTGGGCACGGCACATTAAGAGCTAAAAGTGTATCAACCTGACGGATAATTCCTGGTATCTGTCGAAGGAAAATCTTCACCTCTTGACCATGCAGTACCAGTAGCGCAGATTTAGTAAGATATGGCAAACCTCAACAAAAAGGAGATCTCCGAGTGAAACGAACAGCATTGGAGAATCCGAAGACATGCAGGATAGTCGCGAATCATGTGTTTAACAGACTAATGATGTTAGATTACACGGTGGCTATGTTTAATGTTTAATAAGTGATCAAAATGTTCATATTATCATATCTGACCAGTAAAGATTTCTAATTATGATATAAAAACATTTCAAAAGAACAATAAAAATAAACGTTAAAACACATTCTAAGAGAACAATGAATGTAAATGTTAATATGTTTTCTTTAAGCGATCATTCATAGGCGTATGAGATGGTGGGGCAGAGGGGCTCTGTGCCCCCCCCCCCAAAAAAAAAAATCAAAATTAAAAAATCGGGCAAAACAGCATAAGAATCAGTAAAAATGGGCAAGTTTATGAAAAAAAAATCCAATCAAAGCCCTTTTTTCTCTATTCAATAGCTAATAACTGCTATCTCATTTTTCGGTTTTTTTTGTTTTTTTTTGGAAGAAGCTGCCCGAATTTTCCTCAGACTTCTGCTCCAAGCAACTTCTGCACAAATTTTCTCCAAGTTCCAGCCTGATCAGAGCCCCTGCCCGAATTTGTTCTCAAGCTCTTGGAGTCCTTTCCGATTAGCAGCTTCTTCAACCTCCTGGTCTATAAGCAGCTCTTATGGACGAAATGTTCTCCTGCTCATGCCCGCATATGCGATAACAATTTCTGGAAACTGAAGTGCGAAGAAAACAACGATATATTTCCAACGCTGTCGATTTATCTTTAGCAAGGGGGGTGGGTCTCAAAATTTAAAACAAAATGAACAATATGTATGTTTCGTGGCATTTTATGGAAAAAAATGAATGAATAAAAATTCATTCGTCACTAAAAGGGGGAAAATCAATATCTTTTGCAAGTGAAAATGCACAATTTTCTTACTCTGGGAGGGGGAACTCCCTCCCAGACCCTCCCTCATGATGTTTTTGCTGGTGTCTTTTCGGCCATTTTACAATTTTCTAAGCAATAACTGTCAATATCACCTCTGATAAATTTACTGCAACGTTATATGATTTTTAAAGCACAACTTTTAAAGGCAATACGGCAGTTTCTTACAATGAGAGGGGTCTCCTCGCAGCCATTTTTATCATCACGTTCTGCGTACGGGTGTATTCCTTTCACACCCTGCCTGGGCTTTCTTGTAGATCCTTTAAGAGTCGTCTGAAAAGCGAAAAATATAAATTAAGAGTCAGTGAAATACAAAATTATCTGTCACTAAAAGGGGCAACAACTGTATCTTTTGATAGTGAAAATGAAACATTTTTCATCCCTCCCCCAATAAGTTTATGTTTAGTGCTATTCAATGTCAATATCACTTCATATTTTTGGGCAATATGATTGACCTTTCATGCACTTTTTTAAAGAATACCAGGGGTACACTCGCAGCCACTTTGTCAACACATTTTGCATGTAGCCTGCAGGGGATCCCCTTTCACGCCCCCCCCCACTCCCTGCAATACAAATCTAAAAAAAAATGGATATTCGGGGAAAATGGTGTACCCCCCCCCCCACTCCGAAAAAAATGAAGAGGTCGTATACGCCTATGAGCCCATTGAAATGAACATGTAAGGAAAACAGCATTAAAGGAGTCTGGAATATGGATCTGAACTTATTGGATGCAATCGCGTTTGTAAAAGGCAACTTCAGATAAAAGAGGCATTTATTTGTATTGTTAAAAAAAAATTGCGAAGTAGTGCAGTTTCCGCCTCGGCGTTTTTATTTTAATCAGTTAGTCAATTGAATTTGCATTCTCATTCCAGAAATTACACATCAGGTTTCTATTTAATTTTGCACTGTATATCATGCAATTTGAAAACAGGGCGTCTCTTTTACATGTCTAAACACATTGTGTAAATGCATTGATATGTAGGATAAAAATCATATAACCTTCAGAAAGGTATATGTGTTTTGCTGGGATGCTGGAAGGGTGCGAATTCCCTGCCTTTAACAAGGACCTTCAATCTTAACATGCCAAAGTATTTAAACCTCTATTGACTTTATGTGTATCATTTGGCATGTTAAGAGTTAAGTCAGACAACAGTCTGGTAACAGAATAAATCCCGAAAAATTATGCCAAATCTGATATTCATCTCACCATGCAACTATCTACAATCCACAAGTGTTGGATCCATTATATTGGATATTGCATGACAGTAGGGAAAGTAGATTCAACTTATGTTGAGGGACGTACATACAGCAAGCACTGAATATCTTTACATCTATGACCATCCATCATCTACCAGCAACCATGTCTCAACGCTTGAAGGCAATATAGATGTAGATATATCACCATTGGTTTCATCACGTAGAGGACTGACATTGTATTTTTTGGATGGCAGCAGTGGTTCCAACGGACGTGGATTTCTAGCCGATGTCAGCATTTCAGGTAGGATGTATGAAATGTATAAGGCCTTTACAAGTCTAAATGACGTATATTATGAAACACTGATTTACCTCAATGTGATAAATACAAGACATCTGTAAGGTATACGGCAAAGAGAATATAAAAAATAAACATTATTGTAGCCTCACTGACAACACGTCAATTTATGATCATAAAACTATGAAATACTCTTCACAACATTTATTAATTTAACAATTTGATCTTATGGTTCTGGTTTGTTCGACACAATTCTTCAAAGAATCTGACATAACCACATGGTTTTACGATGCCAGGACATATTGTTTAATGGAGACCTAAACTTACAAGGATTGCAAGCACACTAATGAAAATGCAATTACATAACCAAATTTAGTTTCTGACTGGTCACATTTATGTCTATTACAAGTAATATATAGAAAACCTAACAAAGCTGCTCTTAGAAATATCATTTAACTATTAAGTTCTTATCATGACTTCTACAATGTATAGCCCAAAACAATCATGTCTATCACCAAGCTCCAGTTCATTCCAATAATCATTGTGGGTAGCCGGTTGAGGTCTTGCTGGGACTAGATTTAGTACTTTGACACTGACTACAAATGAGTGTAACACACCGAGGTACTGCAGAATAAAGTTCCACTAACTTGGATTCACATACATATGCGCTTCCATATTTCCCGAAAGATGCACAGATTTGGGAACCAACCAATGTGGTGTCTTTATGTGGTGGCAGTATTGTATTGGACAACTCTGACCGCAGTCTTACATTGACATCACCCCACTATCCTAATCTTGACGGAGCCAACGATTACTGCTAATGGTATATGACAAGTCCACCAACTACCACCATTCAGATTCGATTCCTTGATTTCGCAATAGAAGCAACGAGTGACACAGGATTCCAAAGTACACGATGGTTCATCTACGTCAGCAAGTGTCTTGTTAACGACTGTCGGCTATAATTTTCCGGATCCAGTGATATCTACGGGTAACGTCACAACCCTGTGGTTTCACCAGCATCCGGAGACATCAGGACGTGGGACAAAATTTGTTGTAAATACTGTATTTGGAGGCGAGTATGAAAATGCTATTCTTAAAGCCACTGGCTTACATTTACCACAGTTTAAAAAAAATGTGAGCTACATAATCCTCCATGCGTCAAGTGTATTTGATAAGGTCTGAAAATAAAGCCCTGAACAAAATTGTATTTCAAAATGATTATTCAGTGCTTCAAAAAAGGGATAATCGTAAGTTGACCGGATTCACCTGCCCATTTCCTCCCATAGACTTATTGTGTGTGGATCTAGGCTATTTTTTACTCGCCCAGAGTACTAATTGTTTATACAATCATATCTTACCAGTCGCAGCATAGATTTCCAAACTTCTAGGGTGTTTACTTGTCCATTCAAACACTACTATGTAGCTCAGATAGAAAGTTTGACTTTTTTTTAATTTGAAGCACCACAATGTTAGCCTATTACTTTAAAATGAGCATACCACACCAGAAATTGAAGCCGAGTGTCTAGGGGAAAAAAAACGCTATGTTATTTTGAGGTTTTGATATAATTATCTTGAATGACCGAGTGATGCAATGTGTAATGCCAACGTGAATTTAGATATATCTAGAACCACAGGCGATCTTGCACATACTTGTTGTCATGGCTATACGGATTGAGGTTTGCATCGCGGGTCTAAGTGTTGTATATCGTCTCTGTACTGTATCATTGCTCATCGACAGAATTTTTAAGTAATTTGTGTATATCCAGTGTGGGTATGTTTGGAGGAGGAAATTCTTTTGGATGGACTAGAAAAAAAATGGCAATACTTATACCCCATCAGCAATTAAGCCGAGTGTCGAGGAAAAAACAAAATCTGTTACCTCGGTTTATTATCTTGAATGACCTGCTAATGTCATGTGTAATGCCAAAGTGTATAAAGATATATCTGTAACAACAGACGATCTTAAACATACTTATAGTTGAATTCATAAACATAATCAAACTCCAATCGGCGAACTGCAAATATTTAAAATACTGCGCTGCAGTAGTCCAAAAGTTGCGATTACTTTTTTTTACGAATTTTTCCAATATTTCGTATCCGTGACTGAGTTATTGTTTCACAGTTTTGTTTACGAATACATGTTGCTCTTTATCAATTTAAGCCCCCAAAATGTACATGTTTATTCATACACGTATTTATGTTATGTATATTTTATGTATTTATGTATATCTATATGCATTTATTAATATATTTATTTATCTATCTTTATTTGTTGTTTATAATTTCAGGCATTAATATACCTATTTACCCTAGAAAAGTTTGACCATGTATAATAAACAAACAAGTCGCAAGACATGATTGTTTAATTCATATCATATTCTGATAGAAG
>JZLH01S0147664.1:6156-18161 GCA_001188425.1 Eucidaris tribuloides | reverse complement strand
CGCTCTCCATAAAGCCACTTTTGGTGGCTTCTTCTCGCCACGTTCCTTCACGACAGTGGCGTCCTCACGCGTACATGTATTTCACGAGGCCTTCCTTCAGCGCAACGTTCGGAACTATCATGTTGCGAGAATACGAATCCTTCTTCAGACAAGCTGTACATAAAGATATACATTAATACCATTTCATTTTACTGTTTGTATATTCTTTAAAAGAATTTTACTTCTAAATTTATTGTAAGCAATTGTTTCCCTGGATCACAACTAACGCAACAAATGATGCTTTAAAACTTGAGATCGATACAATTAAAACAAAACAACAAATCTAAAATAGGCATTTTAATTCAGAATATGAACATATCTTGATTCCTCTCGGGAGAACAAGATAAGTAAAAACAATTCAAATAACAAAAATCGCCACCTTGCTTCGCAAGCCTAGCTAACGAGAAGTACAATTATTACTATAATAGAAATGAATAATAATTATTTATTTCTTGCGGGGGATTTTCAAAAAACACTAGACAAACAAATCCGCCCTGTGCTTAGTACTCAGTGTCTTAGAGTAGCCTGAGTAGGACTCGACGCCTCCTTTCTTTCGAGGCGACTTAAAGATATATGCCTTGATAAATTGGATGTTCCCTTGAGATGATGTGTTACTGCCACCTGCTTATTGCCGAACTTTGCTTTGACATACTTGTGCTGCCTGTGGAGCTTGAACAGCAGGTGTAGCCGTGCTGTAGTTCTTTTGCTATTTTTCTCGATGGGAACTGCACAGAATCGACAGGTGAAATGAAAAACAAAATGACAATAATAACGGTAACAAAGAAAAAACATGCTGCAATGCACCATGACTATCATTTTTAAGTTTCAAAAGCTACTTCACTAAACAGGATCTTTCAAATTCATCAGGTATTCAAGTCACCCAAACTTGGCAGTCAAGATAATAACTGGAATCTGACTTCAATGAAATGAATCAGAAATAAATGACTAAAATATATATTAGACAGCTTTGTACCTTAAGTTTAATCGATTAGTGTGAGATGTTACGATGAAAAAAACAATAGTATTGACATACTTGGGGAATTGAAGATACTGAACATGATTAGGCATCAATAGGACAATCTTTCTAAGTTTAGGTGTTTTGGGGCAAATTGGAGATAAGTAACCGAAAACTCATGAACAGTAAAATGAATTTAGTTTATTGACAAAATACGATAAAATTTGGCACCAGGACCACTAGCTTTTAACCAACGTATTACATTTTAGAGCATCTAAAGCGTCTATAAGAAATTTGTTCATTGCTCCGTGCATGTGCACGGACAAATATTCTAACATGAAGTGCGCTAAATATAATTTCGAAACAATAAGTTCCACAAGATTCTTGCCATATCCACTTTTCCATTAAGTAATTGTTTCAACAAAAATTATTGTACTGGTACAATTATTGTGTAAGTATGTGGAAATTGGAATGGGTAAACAATGGTCTCATATCACTCTTTACTCGAAAAATTTTTATTTTTCTTTTTTAGACATTTTATTCCAGAGAGGAAAAAGGCAAAATAATCAATCTGAAACATTATGGTTATCTAAAACAATCATTTAATTTACTCTGATCAATCAATATCAGTCAACTAATTGGTAAATTATATCAAGTTGATATAATAGGAACATGCACAATCATTGCAACGATGGGTTCATCTTTGCCTTTAACACGCGATTCTCTCATAGACCTCGGAGACGAGATACTCACAACTGAGTCCGAATCTTTAGTCGTGGTTGCTAATAAAATGATACTGCAATTAACGTTGTCCTGAAGCTAGAAATCATATACTCTATAAGATTTACAAAACAAAAAGAATTAGCTACAGGCACTTGCTGCAACCTTCCATTAGTGTATGATAAGGCCTCTGATCTTCTGTCCTCACTGCTATACAGTGCGGGCGACATCCACATGTCAATAAAAACATGAAGACGCCGGCCCGTCACTTCGTTTCACTTGACTACGGTAGAGATATGAGTTACAATATATGTTCTGTACATTTTTGTAACATATCACTCATGCCACACTCTGCGCACAATACTTTGATTCCCATGTGGGATCATTCAAGTGCTTTTACGATCGAGTTACTGATTGGTCGATATTACATTATAGTACTTAGGTCTAACGTTACTTGTACGCCACGGTGTGGCTTGTAATCCACTCACTTTTCTCGATATCGTTAGATCATAACGTTAAATTATTCAATTTCGATTCAAACATTAAAAATTTTATGACACATACCATGGTTATAGGCCCCTTATTCATCATTTATATACAGTTTTTGCCCTTATCCTGCTCCTGCCACGGCAACGGCGTGATCTAAGTCAGTCATCTGGTTAATAAAGACAAAGTGCGCTACGCCGGCAAGTCGTTAGCTACGAAACACCAGACCCGCCCCGCCGCAGCAGACCACGAGTGCGACCGACGTTAACGTCGGGTGAGAGGGTCTCGATTGACTTCGAAAATCTCGTAACGCGTGCTTGTTGCTAGCTAGTTTCGTATGCATGTTTGTTTTTTAGAAATGTTTATCTTCAGAATTTATATCACCAAATAACTTACGACAATATAGTAAAATTCGTAAATGTGAGGAATTATAAGCTGAGAACAATGAGGGCCACGATAGTTTTGATGGTTTCCACCTAATCACTAGAACTCCATAGACGTACCACGGATCACGCACA
The DNA here is from genome assembly GCA_001188425.1 of Eucidaris tribuloides. Taxonomy (NCBI): domain Eukaryota; kingdom Metazoa; phylum Echinodermata; class Echinoidea; order Cidaroida; family Cidaridae; genus Eucidaris; species Eucidaris tribuloides. Next base: position 15,443 of record JZLH01S0147664.1, on the reverse strand, counting down.
GCGTTCGTGTACGCTACTGTAGCTACGTAGGTCCTACGCCAGGCCCGGGGACTACGCTAGATATCACGAATCCTCTCCCCAAAGCCGATTAGATATCTCTGTTACAATTTATGTCCATGACTTTATTCACGCGTAAAAACATTCGCAAGTCTATCCATTGGAAAATGATATTGTTCTTAGCATAGAGTTTACTGAAAACGGGCTCATACGTCACAATGGACACAGCCGACGATTAATAACGAATTTCAAAGCGATACTACAGACTTTCGAACGAGCTCCGGCCGGGCCGCGAATTTTAAAACGGTGTAGGATGGCAACTGAAGATTTCATGAATTATTCGCATGAGCGAATATAATAACGGCCTTCGCAATCCGCCTCGCCTCAATACACTAGTCTTCGAAATAGAAGCCATGCTTTATTTTAGGAAATTAAGATGTCTTGCTCTCGTTATGGAGTTATTTTTCGTCTACTTATATTCTTTGCCCCATTTTATCAAAAATAATAATTGTAGTTAGTATCCAAGCATTAAATTTGCATCTACTACGAAATATCACATCAGCACAAAATATGACATGAACATTTTAAGGCCTAGGAAAGCAAAAAGACTATATGGCATGAATCGAGTTAGACCAGCTGAACTCGTCCTGGATTTGGTAGGAAGTTTGATGCCGATTGGAAGCTTTTTATCCGTTTTACAGTGTTAAACCAGTGGACTACTACAACTTAGATATCATAAAACGTTCTACGAATGGGGATGGTTAGATATCAATCGAACCCACATGCTGCATGCGTGCAATGTGTTAATGTTGGAAGCTAGAATTGTAGGCTGTCCGTGAAGTATCATAGCTGGCTACAGGAGGTGCAGTGTACAGTAGATCGCTCTAGTCTAAGTTAGATCTAGAGTCTACACCTACAGAGTATTAAATTTTTAGTCCAATCAAGAATTTGATGTATGCGATTACTTGTCGAACATGCGTGGTGAGGTGTCACATTTGTTGCCAGCTGGTGAGAGATATCAAATGGAACTGCGCAGGGAGAAGAAATGAAATTGCTCAAGCCTAGATTCTTGAGGTGAGCTAAAAAAACGGTTGACTTAGTCTAGATCTATAGCTAATAATACTAGATCTAGATCTAGAATCTAACGATTCCGTAGCTAGGTTAAATCGCCACTTGAGTGAGTGTATTTACATTGACCTTCTATTATAATGACTCAGCCTGGAAATACGAACCCTAGTTGTAATCCTGTCGATATTTTTATCTTCAAATCCACTTTAATTTATATCTCCTGGAGTCGAACATATTTCCAACAACATCGTTTTATTTCTTGCCTCCTTACTGGACGAAATATGCGGCGATATCGGATAGTGTTTATTGTCTCAGGGCCATGTTTTTGAGTCGAAATGTTCCAAAGGCGATTTTTGACGGCATTCTCCGAGTCTTTTGCCGTACAATCGTTCTACGAACTCTGCACGTACAATCGACGGCGTATGCTCACGGTATGCCCAGGGACGTCTCACAGTTTTGCCAAGGCAAGGGTTTGCGAGTTTGGCGTTGCTGTACGACCAAAAGATACCGATGCAGCATTCTCGCCGCTGTTATGTGCATAGCCATAGCAATTATCGGTGTGGCAATTCACTTTTTTTCTTCCCTTGAGCTAATTTCTGAATAGAAAGAACTTCATCACACCTATTTCAACCAACATGTCATTTAAGCATCATTCTGTCACTGTGTCAAAACATTATCCAAAAGCCCGTATGAGATCGTCTCGTGCTGCGTAGTCGCGGGCGTTGCGGTGCAGTCAACTGCACGCTCCGTGCAGAATCACCGAATCTCTGTTGCCGGGTCGCGAAGCGAATCGCTCATGAATAATTCATGAATCTTCAGTTGCCATCTCTACGTTTTAAAAATTCGCCGCCGGCCAGTCTCGTTTTCAGCAATGGCGCCGATCGCCGGGCGCAATATGACGTCAGCTAGCTGATCAACGCGCGCTTCAATTGCACCTGCGTGTGCACGCGCACCGTACGTGCAACAGGCGCTAGCGCCTATATAAGCACGTGCTCGTATGCAGCACGCTAAGCAGCGCACACGCGCTCCCAAACATTTTGCGCTTGTATACATAGCTGTATGCGCATGCATACTAGTACGTACGCATCCGCGCCGGACTAGCGCCTTGCTGGACTAGTTAATGAAAATATCTCTAAAACTAGTCTAGCGCATGATTACTGTTAGTCAAGCTAGACGGACTAGTTTTAAGTAAGCTAGGAAGACTGACTAGTATTGAATTGCTGATTTTCTCCTAAAACTAGTCACATCATGACCCGAACTAGGCCAGCACGACAAATTAAAGCAGTCAGGGCAGAGTGTACGACTAGTTTATGTGATTCAGTTGTAAGCTAACATTTTTTGGGGTAACAACTTAGCTGTTTGATAATTTATATAAACCCAAAGGTTCTCATGAATAAACTTGTTCAAAAAGTTCTATGCTTCAGCTACTTAATCTTATACAACAAAATATCATCAACAGGTGATTAATCCTCAAGGCGAATTCATTTTGATAGATGACTAAAATTTACGCAACGGCACAGCTGATCTTAAAATAGAGGACTTTTAAGGCCACGATAGGAGGGGTTTTTTTGTTTTTAAAAAATTGAGCGTCAGATATCGAGGCACTCCAAATATTATTTACAAGAAAGAGTCAGTGCAAATCATTAACTTGTAAATTGAGATCATGTCTGTGTGTCAATTGAAAACTGAAACACATAAATGCAGTATCAAACTTTATTAAAGAGTCAGTTAAAATTAAGTATTGGTAAATTGGTTGCGCATGCGCAAATTTATCGCTTCGTATAGATAACATTAAGTTTGATTTCAAATTGCATTTCTAACAGCAATTTCAAATGATAATGTTGATCTCATCTGGGAAATGAGACTATATATAAGTCTTTAAGTAATAATTGCGGAATGCGTCGTACATCAACAAACCTTGCACATAAGGCCAGTGGCGTATCTAGGGAATATTGCGCCCGGGGCACACAATGAAATTGCGCCCCCACCTTCTCTCCGCCTGAATGTATTGACGTACACGTGAGGGAGCAGAGCGACCGAGCGGTAGATTGTCTTTGCAATTGTAGCCACCCAAACGCATTTTTTTTGTGCATTTGAGCGATAGGAAAATTAGCAAGAAACACTGCAATAATCTAAGAGATTGATGAATGATATTCACTACCTCCTCAAATGAGGCGCAAAATTAGCAAACATTTCGGGAAATTTAACAAGGCAACCAAAATTGAAGATTTGAAGTCTTGAACCTTGGCAAAATACTACTCTATAAATTTTATCGTATACTGCGGCGCAGTATGTAAGAAGAGGTTGATAAGCTTATAGTATCAAGCAATGCAACTATAATTACGAGTTGGTAAAATTTGTGAACATTTTCTTGAAACACAATGCATATTATATTAAGGTGTGAGATTACGAAATCGTCAAAGAAAATATGCAAGGGAGCGGAGCGACCGAGCTTTAGAAATTTTTTCGCATTTTTAACCCTATGAAACCACTTTATCTAATGCATATTACGTCATGGAATGGGAAGGAAGGGACGCATAATCCTTAAGGATCACAGTTTTTCTTCCTTCTCTCCCGTTTCTTTTTTTCTCTTTTGTCTTTTTGCGCCCCTTTGAAAATGGCGCCCGGGGCACGTGCCCCCTCTGCCCCCCTCTAGATACGCCACTGCAGAAGGCCACAGGAGAGCTGCGAGTTAGGCAATAAAGCCATGAACTAAATTTAGCGAGTGACAGATGAAAGAAGTAAATGAGCGATAGATGAGTCCGGGCATAGTCATCAGTAAATATATAATCGTTCAAAAACTGTCATCAATTAACGGGCTATGAATATCACTGTTAAATCTTTTGGGAATACAAATCGATTATATGTGTAGATATAGTGTAGAAATAAATATAGTTTATATATGAAAGTACTGCTGCTATTACTATTGTTACTATCGCTGCTATACTACCACTACTACTACTACCACTACTACTACTACTACTACTACTACTACTACTACTACTACTACTACCACTACTACTGCTACTACTACTACTACTACTACTAGTTCTACTACTACTACTACTACTACTACTACTACTACTACTACTACTACTAGTACTACTAGTAGTAGTACCACTATAACCTCACATACTATGTTATTCTACTACTATTATTTCTACTACTACAACTACTTTAACCACTTTAACTACAATATACTACATGATATTAGAACTGCTGCTGCTGCTGCTACTACTATTACGACAAGTTCTGTGAATGTTTTTGATTTGAATTTATTTTCTTCTGCAAACATATAAGAACATACAGTAATGTAGCAAAACGTTGTTGAAATGAAATTATTACATCCTTTGGATTTATATGAGTAGGCCTATGAAAGGGTATCAAGCCATCGCAAAACATCTTTATTAAAAAACACAAGTATTACAAGATGAATTAGAAACTTCTTATAGTCGTTGATACATTGTTAAAATCACAACTGATCGTTTTGGAAAGGTCAAATTATTTTGTATTCGCAACTCCATATCTTGGCCTGATATCAGTGCAATCAGATGCACTCTGAAATATAATACAGCGGGTAGGGATACGAAGTATCACATTACGCATCATCGGATAGGAAGTATCTGTCATATTCATAGACATTTAAATCACCGACATATTTTTTCGCATTACACGTGGCAATATATTTGAATGTGTCTCACACTACAAGTATGATTATAAACAAGTGAACCATTTGAAATGGTTAGGTTCGCTTAACTTATATAATAATTGTGTCATCAACAAACCACACATTTATCATAAGGCTTTCATATGATCATATCACAATCACTGAAATCAAATGGAGCGGTTCCACAGTATTCTATTCAACGTCATAAAATTAATACCGGGAAAATCGCTTTCGTTTATTGATTTAATTTCGAGGGTCAAGCGCCCAAACGTTTTTGACTACATACCAGTAAGAACTTCTGATTACTTTTATTTCCGAGGCAGGCCTTTTCCGTTTGATGGAACCCTCTTTTCTCCTGAAAGAACCCGTTCTTCTTCTAAACGACGCCCTGTTACTGAAAGATATATTGGGTGCATTCCTGAAACTCCTTCGGAAGGAAAGGCTCCTACTGCTTCTTCGCAGAGTATTTGCGAATCTCCGACCATAATCCCTTTCACTTAAACTCCGAAAACTTCGACGAAGTGTTGATCTGGCGTCGCTAAAACTCGGCACATTGATCTTAGGTCCACACCACATCGATTTAAACATGGTGACGATTTAATGTGTTGACAGATATTTATACACAAATAAAAATATCTGTTTGTTTCACAAAGTCATCTAGGGTAACACAGTTGTTTGTTCTGTCAGAGAAACTGCATCTTATATGTTAGACAAACCGAACTGTGACGAGGCGGGTTCAAGAATCCTGCGAAATTTGAGAAACGGAGTGCTAATTTTTCCAACTTTGCCGGTGTTGATGTTTGTGGTGTTGGTCGGCAGCTGATTAAAAACTCGACTAGACAATGCTGATCACCCTCATTCCTATGAGCATCGCACCGTGACCAGATATCTCCTGTTTGTTGGCAACTTTTCCGGCCAATGGTTCGACTGAACTCATGAACTCGGTGCACTAATCAGCGGCACTGTTTCGGTGCTAAATTAACCACATCGACGTATTGTCCTGTGACTATAGAAGGGAACGAGTGAACTTTGTGGGATATTTCCTGTCAAATGATATTGCTGAACGGCGAAGTCAAATTGTGACGAAAAAGTTTGTTGAAGTTTCCACAGTATTAGGCTGACCGCAAGGCGCTACATGAATGGAACACGGAAGTTGATCATGACTTGTTGAATATAGCCCTATACACACCCACAGCTATGTCTCTGCTATTTGTACGAAGTTTACATAATGACACTGAATGTAACTCAAATGGTACATGAGTACTTAATCAAAGGGACAGGGCCGCTGCGCACGGTTGCACTCTTGTAACTTCCGCGAAACATGGGTGACATGTATTATTCAGAACTAATTTCATCAACACTTGTTGCAGTTTACATCATCATTATCATCCACACCCACGCAAACTAAACGCACACACGACGCACACATATCCGCTCGCGCACGCACACACAGTACGCATCACTTTGTATCATAATTCGTGTACAAGGCAATGACGCCTTTCCGTCATGAATGAAATTGTGACACACTTCTACCAACAGCTGGCGCCGTGACTGTTTACCTAATAATCTGCCATCCGTCAAAAAGAGCCCACACGTGACGAAATGTCACAAACTAACTTCTTTTGGCAAATGAAATTTTAAAGCTTGGAATGGACTTCACTCAAATTAACTGATTTTTGTTTTTGCTTGAAGTAAAATGGGCAATTTGACAAGAATTTGTCACTTTTGCTGTCTCAAAGCCATCGTGACCCCCCTAATGGTTACTGTACTTTACACACCAGATATCGGTGATGTTATTCGCTGTATACGACATTGAGCTATCAAATACATGTGATAACAAATGGGAATACAACTTGATACAGACGCTTTGTATCTTAACGGAAATCGAAGCCTTTCAAAAGGAAATTTCCGAGCATCAATGTAAATTCAACGAAGGCGCAAAACTTCTATTCAGACACAATTGAACTGAAAGTTTGGGTATTTTTGGATTTTCAACTCGGGGAAACAGTTTAGATTTGTTTTCTGTTTCTTCCTTTAGTAGAATTTTGTGATGCCACGATACAATGAATCAAATCAACTCTGAATTCTCAATGACTGAACTATCATTCAAACACTAAACCTAGCTCTTTCTAAAAGACAAGCGGATCCACCTTAATAATGATGATTCGTACGTCGAAAGTGGTCACGTTAAACAAAAATATTGCTTAGAATCCAGCAACCACATAATTTTGCAAATCACTAGAGTATTTTGATATCATTAATAGAATGTAACCAGGTACTTTACAGCCGAGTTTATTATCAATAGTTCATACTTAAATATATTACCATACTTACCGAATTACTCAAATTGCAACACGCAAAACAGAACATTATGTGTGGCATTTGATATTACAGCAATACCCATAAACCACAATAAGGTAGATATAATCATGACCGATTCTACAACAATTTAGGAATTACCACATCGATAGCATTTTTATTTGCCTTATTAGTAAACAGATATTTTGTCGTGACACTTATGAAAATAATATATCATGTATCATCGACACCACTCAAAAAAAAAATCGTAAAAATCATGTCTAGTTGTCGACGAATGAGAAGGGGAGGGGAGTGGAGAGAAAAGGTATAAAGGGCTCATTTTCCTCAGAGCTGTCGAAAAATGAAAATGAAAAAAATGGATGACAATCAACTATTGTATTCCCCCTTTTTAGGGGGGAGGGGGGTAGGGGGAGGGGGGAGGGGGAGGGGGGGGGTTGCTCTATTGGTTGCCTGGACCCAGAACCTTATCTGGAGGAAACGGTTGAAGCTCATTCAACATCAATCAAAGTTCAATTCAGAATACGCGACATGCTAACAAATCTTCTTCATTCTTTGTCAGAGTGCTAAATTATTCCTTAGTCATTAGCCATGGTAATAAACACGTAAAACATGAGGTGGTAAACTGTTTATTAGCACAATTTCCAATGAGCTTCATTAGTATCTATGCACAGAGTATTGTAATTATCGACACTTGAAAGTTTGAAGCACGCATGCGTCCTCATCTTCAATAGCTTATTTTTCCGAAAACTATTACCAAAGTTTAAAAGGAAAAAGGGCGATTTTTACCGCGAAACGGTGTGAGTAGATTGATTCCTATCAAAATGTTTCTTTTTGAAGATTAGTATCTTGTATAAAAAATGTAAATTCTCAGATAACAATAAATAACTATTCACTTCGGTTTTTAAAAACAAAGAAGCAAAATGAGGCAATACAACTATAAGGTTAAACATGATGGTATATCTATTAAAACCGTCCTTTTCAAAACCCATGCACAACGTCTCCTGACATCGTGGTTGTTTTCGTCATCAATATAAACGTTCAGTTTATGACGTCAAAATTTTAACGCTATGACGATAAAAAAAATCGTGGATATTTTGACATCATACATCACGTCATCCATGATACCACACTGAAACGTCTTGAAACTGCATGAACATGATGAACCATGACAACTGCTGACGTCTGATGTCTTCCATTGAAGTGAAGTGAATTATACTTAATCGTTCCCACGTCTGGTTCCAAAAATAGGCATGACGTTTATCTAGAGGAGTGTGGTGGGTGCACAAGGTTCCCATAATTCATGAAAGAATATTAAACTTGGCAGATTACCACACTTCTTGGACCCCTGGGTGCACAACCCTGTCGAAGTTGGTGTTTTGTCACCGGTGATGTAAAGTTGGCTAATTGTGAATTAATATAACTTCTATCATGTACATACCTGGGTGGATGCATGTATAATGATTATAAACACGAGTGTTAAAATGTTTTCCTACCTTCGAATGCAAATTATTGTTATACATTTGTGTCTAGAAATATTTTCTAACCAGTTGAAGCATGGATCCTATAGGATCCATGGTTCGAGCGAAAGTCCCTTTTGTTTTAATTGTAGTATAGAACGTGCGACTTTAAAGTGGAATGAAACCCAGACACATTCCTGCATTCAGAGATTACAGAACAATGCAAGAATGAAATTAGTGAAAGTTTGAACAAATTTGGGTGAACGGTTCAAAGATTATGATTGTTCAAAGTTTATTTGATCCTTGTTATGGAGAATTGTTAAATTAGCAACTCTACCAGCTTTTTAGATGAAAGTGTGGAGAACTCTGCATTGGTTTTGTACACAAATTTTTCACTTATTCTCACTTTTTATTAAATATCTGATTCGGTCTTGGTTGTTGTCCAAGTATGTCCTAGTAAGAATGATTCTACGTGTTTATCTGAAAGAATTTAGATACTTTCTCAACTGACACTTCAGAAAACTGCAAATTATTGAAAATTTGTGTACATTTCCAATGGGCAGTTCTCCACACTTTCATCTGAAAAGTGGGTAGAGTTGCCAATTGCAGTTAAGGATCCTCCATAACAAGGATTAAATAAATTTTGAACAATCATAAATCATATTATTCTCCGACGCAAACAAATCATTAATTGATTGAATCATAACTCTTGAATCGTTCAACCAAATTTGCTCAAACTTTCACTATTTTCATCTTGTATTGTTCTAACTCTCTGAATT
>JZLH01S0147624.1:12821-23674 GCA_001188425.1 Eucidaris tribuloides | reverse complement strand
ATAATTATCATAAAACAACTGATCAGACTTGAGTATTGACCATTTGATGTGAACTATATTGATTTAATTGTTGTACTGGAGTAAAAGGTGTGTGTTTTTTAACAGTGCTTTAAAGCAAAAAGGGAGGTGCATGATTTGATTTGCACTGGAAGAGAATTCCATACATCAGGTCCATGATATCGGATAAGTCTATGGGCAACAAGAAGTTTCGGGTTATTCAAATGAAAATCATTCCTGTGACGTGTGGGATATGAGTATATATCGCGATTGAGTTGAAATGTGTTTTGGAAGAGAGGAAGTAAATTTTGACTACATTTATACATGAATATGGCAGACTGATAAGTATGGATATCATGTACTTTGAGAGTTTTTAATTGTTTGAATAACGGATCGGTGTGAGACAAATAGTGTGAATTTGTGCATAGCCTCAGAGCTCTTTTTTGGAGTAAGAGGATAGAATTTAAGTTTATTTGATTACAATTTGCCCATACAATGTTACAGTAGTTTCTGTGGGGCAGTATAACTGCATTATACAACATAATTAGTGACTTTTGTGGTAAAATATGTTTCAGTTTACAGAGGATTCCAATAACTTCTGATAGGGTAGTAGTAACGTTACGAGTCTGTTCATTCCAAGATAAATTTGAATTAAGCGTAACACCCAAAAATTTCGTAGATTCTTTTTGTACAACCGGCATATCATCTATAAAGATATTTTTTACAATGCGACTGTGATTGCGGAGTTTTAAAATGAATGAAACAAGTTTTATTGATATTTAACGATGATTTGTTGCATTTAAACCATGATGACACTTTTCGTAATTCTAAAATCAAAATATCTACTAGAGTATCAATGCATTCATGAGAGAGAAATATATTAGTGTCATCTACAAATAAGATAAAAGTGAGCGTCCGGGAAGAACGGGTCAAATCATTCATGTATAATGAGAATAATAAGGGACCTAAAATTGACCCCTGTGGCACGCCACAGGTTATGTTGCTATTGTAAAAATTATTGGAATCAAGAGCGACAAATTGTTTTCGATTAGCTAAATAATCTTGAAAAAAGGAGAGGGCGCTTACCTCTTATGCCGTATTTAGAAAGCTTATATATTAAAATCCGATGGTCAATAGTGTCGAATGCCTTAATTAAATCGTGGAGGTAGAAGAGAGATCTCTTCTACCTCCATGCTTAAATCAAGGAACAATCCTACTACATGTTCTTTATTCGAAAGTGAGTAAGCTATGTTGTCACATGACTGAATCAGAGCATAATCCGTAGAATAACCTTTACGAAAACCGAATTGATTTGAATTGAGCAGTTTATTTTCGATCAAGAAATTATTTAGTCTTTCGTATGCAATTTTTTCCAAAATTTTCGAAATAGCGGGTAGTAAGGATATGGGACGATATTTTTTTAATTGTGATGGGTCATCTTTTTCTGAATATTGGAATTACTTTAGCTAATTTCAGGGCATTGGGGAAAATTCCAGATGTAAGAGATTTATTGAAAATATGTGTCAAAGGGGAAACAATGTAAAAAAATATATATATTTTTTAAAGGAAAATACACTTATTTCATCGTATCCGCGAGATTTACTTGGCTTGAGGGATTGGACAATTTTTAATATTTCATCTTCACTTGTTGGGTGAAGAAAAAGGGAAGTGTTGGTATTTTCAGGTAAGAAATCATGAAATTGGCAATCGTTTGTGGAGATAGTTGCTGCTAACTGAGGACCAAAGTTAGTAAAGAAACGATTAAATAAATTTGCAACTTGGGATGGATCAGAAATTTTAATTCCATTTTCAGTAATACTATCAGGATAATCTTTTTTCTTGTTCTTTATGAGGTCATTAAGTTTTCCAAATCAAGTTTACATTATTTTTATTATTTTCCAACTGGGTCGAATAATACAATTTTCGTGAAACACGAATCACCGCTGTTAATTTATTTCTGTACGTTTTATATATGTCTTTATTAGTAGCAGTAGGTTGACGCAGGGATATTTTATAAAGGCGATTGCGAGTATGTATGGATCGTAGTATGCCATTAGTAATCCATGGTTGTTTATTTTGATATTTTCGCTTAGTTTTTTTCACTAACGGGATATATTGATTATAATAGTATAGTAATTTCTGAATAAATTTTTCATAAGATTTACTTGCATCATTTTCCATAAATACATCCGACCATTCTTCTTGTGATAAATGAAAATTTAGTGTATCAATATTATCTTGGGATTCTTTTCTACGCGAACTGCCCGTCCGTACAGAAAGAATGCGATTCAAATTGTTAAATTGATTACAAATATACAAAATGGGCAAATGGTCCGAGATATCGGAGTAAACAATTCTGCTATTAAGCACATTTGAGAATATGTAATCAAGAAGGGATTGACCTGTACTACAAATTCTTTTTGGTTTATTAATGTGTGGGTAAAGGGCATTTAGCTTAAAGAATATTAGTGAATTGTGAGACACAATGAGAATTTGACAGCAAATCCAAATTAGAATCCCCCATTAAATAAATATTTTTCTGTTCGTGTAAACAACTGTTTAATTGTGCATCAATTCCGTGGAGAAATGTGTCCACATCACATGTTCGGTGGTCTATAAATTGTTCCTTTTATTGTATTTTTATGCCTTTCGTTCAGAATTTCAATAAATAAGTACTCAGCTCCAGCTATGTGAATATCAGGTCTAAGTTTGTATTGAAACTTATTGTTTACATGGCTACTACTGCTCACGATCGAAACGAATGAAATCGTAGTTTTGTAAATTAAACATTTGGGGGAATTTGCATTTAACCACGTTTCTGTTATTCCAATGACTGAAAATTAAAAATTATTTAATGAGGAGAGTAATAATTCGACATTATCAAAATTTGTATTTAAGCTACGAGCATTGATGTGGAGTAGACTAAACTGATTTTTATGTGCATAATCAAAATTTGTATTAGGACGGATCGTAGGAGCAAATTCACGTATAAATTCTTCACTTGTGAAATATTTGCACTGATGGTCAATCAAGTCAAAATCATTTAAGTCTGAATCTAAATTGATCATTGTGTAGAAGTAGAATAAGTAACATTATGATGGTTGGCAATACCGCGCATGGGCGGGGTGCAAGGTGAGGGGAGTATAGGGAGAGTTGGAGAGAGGTGAAAGGGGGGGGGGATAAGCATAATCATTGCTTCACAAAATGGGTTGACTAGCAACAGATTTTCTGGCGGGCACGTAAGAGAAAGCAAAGGATTTTGAATGCAAGTGAAATGAGGAGCCAGGGTAACATGTTGAATTAGATAACATCTTTTTTCAGGAGACAATGGCGCGGGAACATTATTGTGGTTTAATCGGACACTATATGTAAACTAACAATAAAAGTAGGATGGTTCATTGGCCTATTCTTGATCTGATGAAAGAAAGTCATTTGATGAAACTTGGACTACCATGCAGTATTACGTGATCGAGATTGATGAATTCGTTGGTCGTGTTTTGTGTATGCCAGTTTGGGGGCGTTTCTTAATTTCGAACGTAGTGAATAAACAATCAGGACAATAGATATTAAATAAAACTACAAAGGAATAACTGAAGAGTCTCTCTTCAGCGAAATAAACGACAATGACCTCTTGTGTAGCTTCAGGGGTTAATTCAAACCGATATGTACAAGGAATCAAGTCAGGTATATATAGTATCATAAAAGACGTCATTAACATAAAGGATGAGGGAAAGAAATGCAAGTTTCATGGTTAACAATACAGGGTGGCCCAGAAAGAATGCTACAAGTATGATCGCTAATTTCTTCACCATTATCAGCAAAATGTATATATTTTTATTTCGTTGTTAGAACATTCTTTTTCCAATAAAATGATACCAAGATCATTGATTTTGAGTAAGGCGTTTTGATTCTAGGGCCATTTTTCGGAGGCAATGCAATTTCCCAAATTGCCAATTTTTCAACAGCGCGGTCCATCGGAACGCCGAGATACTCTGGCTCTCAGCTGCCATACCGGACAAACCGCGATGACAATGGAGACATAGCTCGCATCGTCTTCCCTTATGAAAGCGAGGGCATTCCAGCCCTTTTGTTATTGCGGTTTGTCCGGTATGGCAAGCTGAGAGCCAGAATATCTCGGCGTTCCGATGACCGCCGCTGTTGAAAAATTGGCAAATTTGGGAAATTGCATTGCCTCCGAAAAATGGCCCTAGAATCAAAACGCCTTACTCAAAATCAATGATCTTGGTATCATTTTATTGGAAAAAGAATATTCTAACCAACGAAATAAAAATTAATGACATTTTGCAATCATGTTGAAGAAATTAGCGATCATACTAGTATACAATTCTTTCTGGGCCACCCTGTATAAGTGCATCAAACAAAAGTACCCTACTGAACAACAAGCTGTCGAATAATGCAAAGACCTTTACAAACTTGCTGGTAACGAGTTGTGCCTATAGCATTGCAAAATACATGTAGGGGCAGTTCATGAATACAATACTAACCATGACTGCGGTATTTCGCCAGTAATCATTGTTAATGGCATTCACGCAGCTTTCGGTGTTCAAGTATAGAGTTGGAAGTGTTAACGACTTTATGCATTGACATTTGTAATTTGAGAGTTTGAGCATTGAAGTATTTGTTCAACCAAAAATTCGTTCTCTTTAAGAAGTCAATCCTTTTATATTACATTATGTGCAGAGATAGTCACTGTCACATACAACGACTTTCGCGCGCTTTTTGGTATTATTTGAACCCTTGACAGATGACTGTTACGTAACATTATTGTTACACAACATCATAGAGTGTTGATACTTCGAGATATTTAAGAATAGTAACTTCAAGTAATCAAGAGGAGCTGATGCATTAACAAACGACTAGGCGCGCTTTTTGGTATTATTTGAACCCTTATTGACAGATGACCTTTACGTAACATTATTTGTTAAACGACATCATAGAGTATGATAATTCTAAGAATAGTTACTACAAGTATTCAAGAGGAGCTGAAAGCATTAACAAAAGACTTGGCGCGTTTTTTTGGTATCATTTGAACCCTTATTGATAGATGACCTTTACGTAACATTATTGTTAAACGACTTCATGCAGTATACTTCTACGAATAGTTACTACAAGTATTCAAGAGGAGCTGAAAGCATAAAAAAAACTTGGCATGCTTCTTGGTATTATTTGAACCCTTGTTGACAGATGACCTTTACGTAACATTATTGTTACACAACATCATAGATTATTAAGACTTTGAGATACTGAAAAACAATAATTTCAATTATTCAAGTGGAGCTGAAGTATTTACCAACAAATAAGCAACAACAACAACAAAAAAAACAATAATCCGCACTATACAGCATGACATTCATTCAACATCTAAGTATGTGCGGAACAGTTCCTGCGGCGGACAAAACTTTAATATGCTCGGGATTTGGTTTTGAATTTTGTAAGGTTTATTGACCGATGAGCTTACGTAACATGAAATAACCAACCCCCCCCCCAATCCGAAACAAGGATCGACGCCCCTGGTTGGTTATTTCATGTTACGTAAGCTCATCGGTCAATAAACCTTACAAAATTCAAAACCAAATCCGAGCATATTAAAGTTTTGTCCGCCGCAGGAACTGTTCCGCCACATACTTAGATGTTGAATGAATGTCATGCTGTATAGTGCGGATTTATTGTTTTTTTTTTTTGTTGTTGTTGCTTATTTTGTTGGTAAATACTTCAGCTCC
Source organism: Eucidaris tribuloides (assembly GCA_001188425.1). Taxonomy (NCBI): domain Eukaryota; kingdom Metazoa; phylum Echinodermata; class Echinoidea; order Cidaroida; family Cidaridae; genus Eucidaris; species Eucidaris tribuloides. The sequence continues at coordinate 17,936 of JZLH01S0147624.1, read as the reverse complement.
ACTTGAATAATTGAAATTATTGTTTTTCAGTATCTCAAAGTCTTAATAATCTATGATGTTGTGTAACAATAATGTTACGTAAAGGTCATCTGTCAACAAGGGTTCAAATAATACCAAAAGCATGCAAGTTTTTTTATGCTTTCAACTCCTCTTGAATACTTGTAGTAACTATTCTTAGAAGTATACTGCATGAAGTCCGTTTAACAATAATGGTACGTAAAGGTCATCTATCAATAAGGGTTCAAATAATACCAAAAAAACGCGCCAAGTCTTTTGTTAATGCTTTCAGCTCCTCTTGAATACTTGTAGTAACTATTCTTAGAAGTATCATACTCTATGATGTCGTTTAACAAATAATGTTACGTAAAGGTCATCTGTCAATAAGGGTCAAATAATACCAAAAGCGCGCCAAGTCGTTTGTTAATGCCTCAGCTCCTCTTGATTACTTGAAGTTACTATTCTTAAATATCTCGAAGTATCACACTCTATGATGTTGTGTAACAATAATGTTACTAACAGTCATCTGTCAAGGGTTCAAATAATACCAAAAACGCGCGCGAAAGTCGTTGTATTGTGACAGTGACTATCTCTGCCACATAATGTAATATAAAAGGATTGACTTCTTAAAGAGAACGAATTTTTTGGTTGAACAAATACTTCAATGCTCAAAACTCTCAAATTACAAATGTCAATGCATAAAGTCGTTAACACTCCAACTCTATACTTGAACACCGAAAGCTGCGTGAATGCCGTTAACAATGATTACTGGCGAAATACCGCAGTCATGGTTAGTATTGTATTCATGAACTGCCCCTACATGTATTTTGCAATGCTATAGGCACAACTCGTTACCAGCAAGTTTGTAAAGGTCTTTGCATTATTCGACAGCTTGTTGTTCAGTAGGGTACTTTTGTTTGATGCACTTATACAGGGTGGCCCAGAAAGAATGATACGAGTATGATCGCTAATTTCTTCAACATGATTGGCAAAATGTCATTAATTTTTATTTCGTTGGTTAGAATATTCTTTTTCCAATAAAATGATACCAAGATCATTGATTTTGAGTAAGGCGTTTTGATTCTAGGGCCATTTTTCGGAGGCAATGCAATTTCCCAAAATTGCCAATTTTTCAACAGCGGCGGTCATCGGAACGCCGAGATATTCTGGCTCTCAGCCTTGCCATACCGGACAAACCGCAATAACAAAAGGGCTGGAATGCCCTCGCTTTCATAAGGAAGACGATGCGAGCTATGTCTCCATTGTCATCGCCGGTTTGTCCGGTATGGCAAGCTGAGAGCCAGAGTATCTCGGCGTTCCGATGACCGCGCTGTTGAAAAATTGGCAAATTGGGAAATTGCATTGCCTCCGAAAAAATGGCCCTAGAATCAAAACGCCTTACTCAAAATCAATGATCTTGGTATCATTTTATTGGAAAAAGAATGTTCTAACAACGAAATAAAAATTAATGACATTTTGCTGATAATGGTGAAGAAAATTAGCGATCATACTTGTAGCATTCTTTCTGGGCCACCCTGTATTGTTAACCATGAAACTTGCATTTCTTTCCCTACCTTTATGTTAATGACGTCTTTTATGATACTATATATACCTGACTTGATTCCTTGTACATATCGGTTTGAATTAACCCTGAAGCTACACAAGAGGTCATTGTCGTTTATTTCGCTGAAGAGAGACTCTTCAGTTATTCTTTTGTAGTTTTATTTAATATCTATTGTTTATTCACTACGTTCGAAATTAAGAAACGCCCCCAAAACTGGCATACACAAAACACGACCAACGAATTCATCAATCTCGATCACGTAATACTGCATGGTGGTTCCAAGTTTCATCAAATGACTTTCTTTCATCAGATCAAGAATAGGCCAATGAACCATCCTACTTTTATTTTAGTTTACATATAGTGTCCGATTAAACACAATAATGTTCCCGCGCCATTGTCTCCTGAAAAAAAAGATGTTATCCAATTCAACATGTTACCCTGGCTCCTCATTTCACTTGCATTCAAAAATCCTTTGCTTTCTCTTACGTGCCCGCCAGAAAATCTGTGCTAGTCAACCCATTTTGTAAGCCAATGATTATGCTTACCCCCCCCCCTTTCACCTCTCTCCAACTCTCCCTATACTCCCCTCACCTTGCACCCCGCCCATGCGCGGTATTGCCAACCATCATAATGTTACTTATTCTACTTCTACACAATGATCAATTTAGATTCAGACTTAAATGATTTTGACTTGATTGACCATCAGTGCAAATATTTCACAAGTGAAGAATTTATACGTGAATTTGCTCCTACGATCCGTCCTGATACAAATTTTGATTATGCACATAAAAATCAGTTTAGTCTACTCCACATCAATGCTCGTAGCTTAAATACAAATTTTGATAATGTCGAATTATTACTCTCCCATTAAATAATTTTAATTTTCAGTCATTGGAATACAGAAACGTGGTTAAATGCAAATTCCCCAAATGTTTAATTTACAAAACTACGATTTCATTCGTTTCGATCGTGAGCAGTAGTAGCCATGTAAACAATAAGTTTCAATACAAACTTAGACCTGATATTCACATAGCTGGAGCTGAGTACTTATTTATTGAAATTCTGAACGAAAGGCATAAAAATACAATAAAAGGAACAATTTATAGACCACGAACATGTGATGTGAATACATTTCTCCACGAATTGGTGCACAATTAAACAGTAGTTTACACGAACAGAAAAATATTTATTTAATGGGGATTCTAATTTGGATTTGCTGTCAAATTCTCATTGTGTCTCACAATTCACTAATATTCTTTAAGCTAATGCCCTTTACCCACACATTAATAAACCAAAAAGAATTTGTAGTACAGGTCAATTCCTTCTTGATTACATATCTCAAATGTGCTTAATAGCAGAATTGTTAACTCCGATATCTCGGACCATTTGCCCATTTGTATATTTGTAATCAATTTAACAATTTGAATCGCATTCTTTCTGTACGGAGGCGGCAGTTCGCGTAGAAAAGAATCCCAAGATAATATTGATACACTAAATTTTTTTATCACAAGAAGAATGGTCGGATGTATATTATGGAAAATGATGCAAGTAAATTCTTATGAAAAATTTATTCAGAATATACATATACTATTATAATCAATATATCCCGTTAGCTGAAAAAAACTAAGCGAAAATATCAAATAAACAAACCATGGATTACTAATGGCATACTACGATCCATACATACTCGCAATCGCCTTTATAAAATATCCCTGCGTCAACCTACTGCTACTAATAAAGACATATATAAAACGCTACAGAAATAAATTAACAGCGGTGATTCGTGTTTCACGAAAATTGTATTATTCGACCAATTGGAAAATAATAAAAAATAATGTAAACTTGATTTGGAAAACTTAATGACCTCATAAAGAACAAGAAAAAAATATCCTGATAGTATTACTGAAAATGGAATTAAAATTTCTGATCCATCCCAAGTTGCAAATTTATTTAATCGTTTCTTTACTAACTTTGGTCCTCAGTTAGCAGCAACTATCTCCACAAACGATTGCCAATTTCGATGATTCTTACCTGAAAATACAACACTTCCCTTTTTCTTCACCCAACAAGTGAAGATGAAATATTAAAATTGTCCAATCCCTCAAGCCAAGTAAATCTCGCGGATACGCTGAAATAAGTGTATTTTCCTTTAAAAATATATATATTTTTTTACATTGTTTCCCCTTTGACACATATTTCATAAATCTCTTACATCTGGAATTTTCCAATGCCCTGAAATTAGCTAAAGTAATTCCAATATTCAGAAAAGATGACCCATCAGCAATTAAAAAAAATATCGTCCCATATCCTTACTACCCGCTATTTCGAAAATTTTGGAAAAAATTGCATACGAAAGACTCTAAATAATTTCTGATCGAAAATAAACTGCTCAATTCAAAATCAATTTCGGTTTTCGTAAAGGTTATTCTACGGTATTATGCTCTGATTCAGTCATGTGACAACATAGCTTAACTCACTTTCGAATAAAGAACATGTTAGTAGGATTGTTCCTTGATTTAAGCATGGAGGTAGAAGAGATCTCTCTTCTACCTCCACGATTTAATTAAGCGCATTCGACACTACTTGACAATCGGATTTTAATATATAACGCTTTTTAAATACGGCATAAGAGGTAAGCGCCCTCTCTTTTTCAAGATATTAGCTAATCGAAAACAATTTGCGCTCTTGATTCCAATAATTTTTACAATAGCAACAAACCTGTGGCGTGCCGACAGGGGTCAATTTTAGGTCCCTTATTATTCTCATTATACATGAATGATTTGACCCGTTCTTCCCGGACGCTCACTTTTATCTTATTTGTAGATGACACTAACATATTTCTCTCTCATGAATGCATTGATACTCTAGTAGATATTTGATTTAGAATTACGAAAGTGTTCATCATGGTCAATGCAACAAATCATCGTTAAATATCAATTAAAACTTGTTTCATTCATTTTAAAAACTCCGCAATCACAAGCGATTGTAAAAAATATCTTATAGATGATATGCCGGTTGTACAAAAAGAATCTACGAAAATTTTTGGGGTGTACGCTTAATTCAAATTTATCTTGGAATGAACAGACTCGTAACGTTACTACTACCCTAATCACAAAGTATTGGAATCCTCTGTAAACTGAAACATATTTTACCACAAAAGTCACTAATTATGTTGTATAACGCGTTATACTGCCCCACATAAACTTACTGACATTGTAGGGCAAATTGTAATCAAATAAACTTAAATTCTATCCTCTTACTCCAAAAAGAGCTCTGAGGCTATGCACAAATTCACACTATTTGTCCTCACACCGATCCTATTCAAAACAATTAAAAACTCTCAAAGTACATGATATCCAACTTATCATGTCTGCCATATTCATGTATAAATGTAGTCAAAATTTACTTCCTCTCTTCCAAAACACATTTCAACTCAATCGCGATATATTACTCATATCCCACACGTCACAGGAATATTTCATTTGAATAACCCGAAACTTCTGTTGCCATAGACTATCCGAATCACGACCTTATTTAATGAATATCTCTCTCTT
>JZLH01S0147598.1:5968-26219 GCA_001188425.1 Eucidaris tribuloides | reverse complement strand
TTGAAATCTGAAAAAAGGGAGTACAATTCCAGTGCTTGGCAGGGCGTAATTTTCAGGCACGCTACAGTGATTACCATCACCCTTACCATTCCTTCGTAAACGGTTAATTTTGACACTGTATAACACTTTTTCATTTCTAAAGGTATAGGCCGATACTTGTACATGAAGTAAAATAGAAACCACACCACACAACACACACACACACAACACACACACACCACACACACACACACACACACACACACACACACACACACACACACACACACACACACACACACACACACACACACACACACACACACACACACACACACACACACACACACACACACACACACACACACACACACACACACACACACACACACATATATATATATTCATATTCATATTCTTCATGTGACCTCATCAATCCTGTAACCGTTGAGCTAAGTAATAGAGACAGAGAAAGTAATGTGCCTTCACATATGTTGCTATTACTTCGTGAACTTTCCTACAACAACTCCATTTGTTTTTATGCAAATGTTTCTTTCTGACATAGCAATGACTATTATGATTCTACGGCTGTCAGAGAGGGTAATGTGTGAAAATGTGAAGCTATTGTATTCAGGTATACATTGTAATATCAAAGAATGTGAAGGCACACAACTCTGTAGACCTATTGTTTAGCTCAATTGTTACAGGATGATGATGTCACATGAAGAATATGAATAAAGATGATCTAAAGGAAATATTTCGGGGTGGGGCTAAGCAGGGTGCCGAAAATATTTTGGAAATTAAAAAAAAATAAATGATGCATATTACAAGAAATAATTAGTGATTTGGTGAAGTACAGACGAAAATGCATCAACAGAAGTCAACATGTATTTGGGTTGAAGGGGTCTTTTAAGTTTTGTTTCAATTCAATTTAGTTCAATTCAATTCAATCCAATCATTTTTTCATTTGTTCTGAAACATAGATAACTTCCATCACGGTCACAGACGAAAAATTGCTGCAAATTTTACAATCAGTCATCTGGTAGTATGCGTTGCAGCCTGCAAAACGGTAGTGATTTACCAGCGAACGAGGTATTTATTGATTGCCGCGCCGCGATTGAAGTGAGTGTAAAATGAATAATTAATTTATCAATCCATCCACGAAGAGCGTTGGTGTTACCATGGTAACCAGGACCCCGGATGAGTCTACAATCTCCATCTTGTAGGTGGATATGTTTAAATATGTCCTATTGTGTTTGTGTGATGCCGTTTGGTTACATAGGTGCTGCATATTCAACTATGGGACTGGCCACGACCAAAATGAACTTTATCACAAGATCAGTAATTTACAGGGAAACATGCTTCCATACGATGCTAGTAGGCCTACTTCCGGAATAACCGTTTGAAATTGGCCAAATAAGGCATCAGTCATCTTACATGAGGGATTTTCCTTTTGTTTTCGTTGTTGTTGTGGCGCGTTATGAATTTTTTCTGCATTAAAAACTACAATAACCTCAAAATGATGCGGTAGAATTTTGGCTATGACCCAATAATGATCCTTCAAATCGACTCTCGGTCTCGAAAAACAAAACTGTTGACAGCTTCCCGTTATCCACATCAATATGTTTTATGACGATGCAAGCCTGTTCAGTTATTAGTATCACACCATATATTTTTAGAAGAGTTCATTATATGAAAGAGAATTGAACAGAGCAGAGCTACTTTATCATCAGTATTTTGTGATGGCTTCTACATCCCCGCCCGACGACTTCGCGTTCCCCTCCACCCAGTCTCCGGAAAGTGATCACGCCCACGTGGTATTCCATCCCGCTTGGACATCGGAGGCCGTGGTCGAAAACCTCAGCTTGGTGGTGCTCATGGTCGCCGCCTTGGTGGCCAACCTGGTAGCGGGCTACACCATCGTGAGTAATCGCAGCCTAAGACGGAACCGACACAACCTGCTCATGGTCAACCTGATCGTCAACGACCTCGGCATCACGTTGTTCAGCATGTCGTTCTCGGTGATGTCGGTTGCTGATCGTGGAAGAACGCTGACCAGCGACATCGTTCTCTGCAAGGTAACGAAAAAGCATGTCACGTTTGAATTGGTACTACCCTTAGCATTTGGTTCTCAACAATATAACATACATGTTTATCTCTTAATTTCAGTAATGTATCTCATAGGATAGTCCTTAAATTCATAATTTTTGCTTATCCCTTCCACAGGTTTCTTATATAATGGTTTACAGTTGTGATCATTGGTATTGTATTTCATACAATTATAATTGATTTATACATTTATATGTATTTGATGTACTTTCTAAATAAATTTATGGAAATAAAAGGAATCAATTAATTCAAAGTGCAACTGTAGATTGCCAGCCTAAATCCTTTAAGATGCTTTATATTTATCAAAAGGTTTAAGTGCCTCGTAAAATACGGCACATGAACAATTTCATTTATATGCATTGAAGTAGTCAAGTATCATTCGTAAATAATAAGTATTATTAACTCATATAGACGTAACACGACAGACGAGTTATGAAAAAGCATTTCAAGCAGTGGAGATCGGATCGAGGGGACACATTGACAAGGAAAATAAATCAATATTAAAATATCCTCCGAACATGCAAATGTAAGAATGTCAAACCTGTTGATTTCATACTTGAATTTAATAAAATCGCATTAATAGCATCATTTGTTATCTTCTACAGAAGACGGTATTGGATGGAATACAATTTATCACGATCTAGTCGTAATATACAAAGTCAAGAGTGAGCGTGGGCGTGGGAAATTAAAATTCATATCATGTTTTGTGCTAAACATTCATGTTAAACCATGTAATAAATTTATGTTCTTGCGTTTTGTATTAACAATTTCTCCTTTTTCTCAAATTATTATCTCCAATCTACTTTCACCATGGTGAATGTATGGAAGTTCAACGAAACTATAGAAACATAAACACTTAAAAGTGATTTAAAGTATTATCTACACAATTTATTGTTAAGTGTATTTACCAAACTATTGTTAACAGTGAGGATGGGCGTGCACAGGGGTGTTTTGGCAGTTCAAACATTACCTTTTACAAAAGGGGGTATTTAATACCCTCTTCACGTAAAACCCCCTTTTAAAGGAAAAACTCTAGTTTTTGCTGAAAACACTCCCTTTGGACTTAGGATTTGGCCACGATTTTTTTAAGTCAGTCACGCCCTCCCTTACACATTTCAGAAGTCGGAAGGCCGTGAAAAAATTGTAGAATAAGATTTGGCCGTTATTTTTATTTAATGTTTTTTTTTTGGCGTCGGCCACCGCCCTCCTCCCCCCACATCACACTTTTTGACTCTTTCGGCGGGTGGCTGGCCGTGCACAATTTTTGGACTTGCGTACCCCTATGACTGTGAGAAAACTCAATACAAGACAAATTAAAGTATATTCTTGCAATTTGATTGTCGTCAGTTAAGCTGCAACTGTAAATTTTCTTTCAGATTCTGAAGCAAAATAATGACCAATATCATTTCTAATTGTTTTCTCGAAGAAAAGACCTGGTCAGTGTTTTGATTGTGCCTTTTCTGCGCTTAATTAGTAAATATTTTCCCGAAATTACCATGGGTTCGTGAGTTATACGTCAATGGTGATTTAAATCAAATAAATGCTTTAAATCGCGATTTAAATCACCCCTCCCCCTAACAAATCCTCCCAACAATCTAAACTACTCTGATAAACTGAACCTTTAATCAATATTCGTTTATTTCTTACATAATTTCATTATTAGGTGGTCTTATAGCCCGAAAAACCTAGTTCATCGATATCTATTCTGTAAAAATCATGTGTTATTTTCAAATTTTAAGGTGTATTCAAAGTAGAATAGCAGCCCAACTTCAGTTTGTTTATATACTTCAAATTTTATTGTAGTTTCCAGTAGATCGAGATCGAGATTCTGTAAAAGCAATTTGAAGTGCATTCATTATGTACATGATATAAAGGCAATTTTTTCCCCTCACTAAATACAGTTACAATCAATGTACAAAATGATACTAGAATGATCACGCTTGGCTAAATGCTATCTTCCATTAATTTAATCAACATTTCCACTAAAGACACAGAGCGTGACTGAAAAACGTTTTTAACGGCTATCAGAGTATGTGCGCATGCATACAAAGAGGAAGAGACAGGCAAAAAACAAACAAACCGTTAAATCACATTGTAGTATCACGTATACATGTACATTGGGTAAAATCATGTCCAGGACAGCCAGGGGTGTTGAGGGGCTGAGGGTGTGGCATTTCCCCCGAATTTGTTTGTAAAGGCAAGAGGGGGGGGGGGGGGAGTGCAACCCCTAGGAAAATTGAAATGAAAGGACAGGCTCCTGGGCGCTGTATGTGTGGGGTTAGGGTTGGGTTGCTATACAGTAGCCCCTATAATACGAAAATACACAGCATCCCTACATTTCCCCCCTGGGCCCTGCTTATATCAGAAGGACATCAATCACCGAGTATGCATTTTATTTTTACATCTTGCCTTTGAAAAGTGGCTGGTAGGCCTATCTGCTCAGCTGTCGGTCAACAAAGCGTTAACGCCTAACACCGTATCTGATATCTTTTATGGAAACACCCTGGGTGCTAAATCTAGCACCGTGGTTATTCGCAGTGCAATAAAGATCACGGGAGTAAATCACGGGTGTTGGGGAATACATCCCCTTCTTTGGGGGAGGGGATATGTCCCAATGTGGTGAGGGGATTTGTCTGTAGAAATATCCCATTCGAAAAGAGATCACGATTTAAAAGAAACATTTTATTCTGAATTTGTCACAATATAATAAAAATATATATTCATATAAAAGTGAAAAATTATGTTATAATGTATATATGGACAGGTACAGAATGCCATAATTGTTTGTGTGTGTGTGTGTGTGTGTGTGTGTGTGTGTGTTTATGTGTGCGCGCGCACACGCGAGTGTATGTTTGTGTTTGTGATTGTGTGAGCGAGTGAGAACAATTATATTATGCTTTATTGCTTTATTCAAACAAACTTACTGGGTGAACAAATAGGTACATCGAACGAAAGGAGAGAACAAAGGCATACCCCACAGATCACTGTATGTTAATTTTTGTTTTTGTTTGTGTGTGTTTGCGCGAGAAACTTCTGCGCCTCCCCCGCAATCCCCTCATTAACTCTACGGAAAGAATCTGTGCAACAAATGATATTTGAAAATATACAGGACCTTCAACAACATAAAGAATTATTTCACAAAAGGGAAACAATGCACAATTAATTATCTTTCGCAATACAGATGCGATAAAGTAATCTTGTTAACAGGATACTAGATCTTCAAGAGCCCAATATATGGCAATGTATCAATGCACTTGACTTGTTTTACTTCCTTTAGGAAAGTCATTACTACTGTGTGATCCGAGTATAGTTTAAGTCGGTCAGACAGATTGTTCAGCAATATTTCACAAGGTATGGTTCTGTCATGACAGACTTCAGAAAACAACATTAACCCTCTCAATACAAGGCCTTCCAATCCCCATTGACTTCCTACACACCTACATGTCTATACACTCATGCTCATAATTATGGAATATTTTTTTGATACTTAAGTTCTTTCTCCTATATCGTCCAAAATTTTCAAGACAAGTGTTTATTTAACAAAAACGCAGTATGTGAAGCATTTTTTGGAATTCATGAGATGACTAAAGTAAAAACTAAAATACGTTTGAACGCAATAATAATAATTATTTTTTAAATTCACAAAAAATCATGAAAAAAGGATTTAATTAAAGTAATTAAAAAAACACAAAAAACTGATAAATTTTAATCTAATGTCACTTATCATTAAATTAACATCAGAATTGTCTGTTACAAGTCTATTAACGTGCGTAACCACCACGTGACTCAACAACAACTCTGAATATCGCCCTTTTGAAACACAGGTTTTAGCATCGAGTCGGACGCTACAAAATGCTCAGCAGTCCTGAAATACTGCGATTATGATTGTTTCACCTGTGGTGAGCAAATATCAATCCCAGATGTACCGTTCACGGAAAAATGGCAACTTCTAAAATGTCTCTTATATATTCCATAATTATGAGCATGAGTGTATACATGAGAGGGTCAAACCTAATGAAACTTCTCCAAGTGACTAATTGTGATTTTATTACTGGCAATGTTATTGTTGGGAGCACTTGAAAATTCCTCAAGCAAAAAAATGAGTTGAAAACATAGAGGTATAAATTATAAACTAACTGAAGTGTAAAACTTGGCTGGAAGGATATGTCTTGTTTACTTCAGGAGAAACAAGAATGGATATACCAGCACTGAAGTAAAGTATGATCCTGATAGATATTGAGCACATGCGATGATGTAAAACAAATAATTTGCCTCTCACAGCGAATACTAATGGTAATTACTTTAAAAAAAGATTAATTTTGACCATAACATTTTCACGGCAGAATCCTTGAATAGTTAATTCACAATTTATTCCAAAATGGGGATTTGCTTCCAATCTTGGCATTTCCCTTTAAAGGGACTGAATCGTGGCCATCGACAGGCCTGATGAGAACAAAACTCAGGGTCACCCTGTTCGCTAGCTCCGTTTCGAGTTACATACTGTATACGCGGTATAGTGTTTATTTAGTTGCAGTACTCAGCGGACCGCGATGGACGCACACGCTAATACGAAAGAGCCCGAATAATCAATTCGGCACGTCTCGGTAAATTTGGTAGGACCTCCACTAATTCGCTGCTTCTCATTGGTCGTACTGAATACACGGTCTGCCAGTGCGCTGCTGCGTGCATCGAACTGGTTTCGCAAAACATCAACAGCCATGATTCGGTCCCTTTAAATTATCAGAAAGCATATATCACTGTATGTACATGTACATATCCTATGACAAAATTGGTGGCCCCAACTCTTTTCAAGTCAGTGCAAGTATTTTTCATCAATTTCCCCCCAAATGAAAGCACGTCAGATGATCTGATTTTTAAGCTGGTAAAATTCTGTCTAATACATACATTAGTCCCTCCCTCCCCCCCCCAAAAAAAAATCTACCCAAACTACTTGGGTTTGATATTTGCATGTAGTTGAGTTTCGTTGTCCATGAGTGAACTATGTTTTTTTTTCTTATACTTATGGATGTTGATTATTATATCACACGCCCCCAAATTACTTGATCTGGTGTCATATTCTTTAATTATCCTGACTGTGGTGGAATTGGAAAGGACTAGTTGTGGTTTTAATATTAATTGACCGCATAGTAAATTTGTCTTCCTTCATTCTATCATTTTAGGACCATTTCTTCGATTGCTTTCGCTTTCATATCCTTTCCTTTCTTCTCAAGTAAAAGCAGTTTCTCAAGTTGATCCTTATCAATCGAGATTTCCGTTGTTATGTGATACACAAGGATTAAAAAGAAAGCTGCACAAATTATGTGGTAGGAGAATGACCTTGATGCCAAGTAATGCGAGAGCTGAGATGCAAGCTCTAACAGTGAGGCATCAAGGGATGACATAGACGTACGGGGGGGGGTGGTGTTCAAACACCCCCTTTTCAGGAAAAACACCCTTTATCTGTAAAGCACCCCCTTTAGAAAATTGAAAATGGATAATGATACTGAAAGGAACTGGCTAGGAACGTACATGACGTTTTGGGACATAAAACAGGTTCTTGTCGGACCTGATGACCAGTTTTGGCTTGACGCATCGATTTGCAAACATCCTCCTTTAAAACCAAAGTACAGTTTCGGTAAATGGTGAAAAATGAAATTCTTTGCAATTATTATTATTATTTTTTTTTTAGATACACCCATATGATTTATCAATGCCCTGAAAATTGCTCGCTCTGAAACCCTCCCATTTTTGAGAAATTATTCCAAATGTAAAATATCGGGGGGGGGGGGGGGCGGGTCCCCGAGATTTCCCACAGGTAATTTACATACCGGTACATGCTCTGCTTTTAATTCCAACATCGTAATTTGTCACTATAACCATTTTCAGTAGGTTATGATGTTGTTTTTGATCTCTGGGGTGACAATAGAATACTTTGCGAAAGATTGACAAAACCTTTGTCTGATTGACTAAAACTATACTTGGGCTTTAAAATGTCCTGGACACGCCTATATGCAAGTGACCAGGGCCCACGTACACACTAAAAAATAAAGGTGCGCACTAGGTGCAACTTTGCGGAAATAGGTGCAGAGCAATTTCTGCCGCGGTATTCGAGCAAATCTGCACCTTTCACGGCTGAGCGCTCGCCCCACTCCATTGTGTTTGCAAGTTTGCACCGTTTAGGTGCACATTTGTATTCAAATTTGTGGATGTTTTCTCTTCCGAAGCCTGGTGATGAACTATTTCTTTCACCTGTTTCTATGAATACAATTTCCATACTGAAAATGCAACTTGCATTCACTATTTTCTATATCGGACAAGCTGAGACAAGCTTTCAGGTTCTCAAGAACAACCTTTGTTTAAAAGGTATGAATGGAATTTGAATATATTACGAAAACGGCCTATAGGTTCAAGTTTGCACCATAAAAGGATGAAAATAATCCACCTTCGGTTCAATACAATATAAGCAGTTGAAAATAAACATCTTCACGGCCAGCGTGATGGCCAAGTGGGTAGAGCGTCCGCCTCACGTGCCGAAGGTCGCAGGTTCGAACCCCGGTAAGGTCATATATGAACGAGTTTTTAAATACTTGCAAATGTTAAAAAAACTGTATAATAATGTTGATACTATAAATAGCACTCGAATGAACGTAAATTGCGGTTCACACACACACACACACAGAAAAAAAACAATACTCTAAAAAATTTTCTATGGTGCAATCCTGCACCTTTCAGGTGCAACTTTGCACCTTTTAGAAAGGTGCAAATTTGCACCTTTAAAGATGCTCCCAGTGTGACATTGGTCTGCACCTTTAAAGGCGCAAAGTTGAACCCATTTTTCTTAGTGTGTAAGGGCACAATTTTAGATTCCAGATCCTCGCTTGGTTGGTTGATTATAAGTGTATTTTTCAACCATTTCCAATCAATCCATTTTCAACCTGAAAAATACTATTTTCCCTCATTTTCGATTTTTTTTCACTGAATCTTCTGCTGGAAATAGAGTCAAACATAAGCGTATAATTTGAGGATTTGGAAAAATAGTAAACGGATATTATACCCCCATCCTCTTGAACGTTTAATTTCCATCCCGATGCTCAACAGGACTGTAATAGTACCAATGATCTTGTTTTGTTTGCAATCTTTTACATCATTATCAAGGCATGCTATGTTCAGTTTCCACCCTCATTTTTCTTCCTCTTCTAATAGTTCAATGGATTCTGTGCAGTACTATTCGCTGTCGGAAACTTTGGGACAATCGTTTGTATCGCAATCGATCGATTGATGGCGGTTAAATGGCCGCTCCGATTTCCACCGACCACCCTGCGTTTCGCCATCATGATCGCCGCCAGTTGGATATTCGCTTCGGTGATCGCCCTCCCTCCGGCATTTGATCTCCTCTCCCATTACTTCTTCCACTACGGGACACACCACTGCTCTCCGAGATGGGACAGGTGTTTTTTCTACGTCATCTGTTTCGTCATCATCTTCGGTCTGACAGTTCCCATCATGCTTTGCTGCTACGCCTACGTCTTCTTTGCTATCAGGCGAAGCCAGCGAGCCCTGAAGTTGCACAGTGGCACTGAAAAAGTACGTTAACCTGATCTTTCTTCATTGTCGATAAGTTATATACATATTAATAAAATACCATCAAATAATTATTTGCAATCATTGGATACAGAAATAGAACAGATTTTAATTTTGAAGGAAACAGTGAAAAGTTTGAACAAATATAATTAAAAGATATTGTTTAACAATGATTGAAAACAAAAATTAATATCTTCACCATTATGGTGACAGGATGGACAAATAAACACCCTTAATGAATGCAAAACTTTGGTAGGGCCTAAGATATGCTGCCATTGGAAAGATAAGTATGGATACATATCACACAGTTTGGTATAAATTTGTGAAGCGCTTAGAAACAAAGTATATATATGTTAAGTATTATTGTCATTATTATTTATCTGGTGTACTCTTAAATATAACACAGCTGTATTTTGGGGGAAATGGACACGGCAAAACTGGGTACTCAAATGAAACCCCGTTCCACGGCCATGCGGGAGGGGGTGTTTGAACATCCCAAACAACCCCTCGGTACGCCTTTGGGTGGAGATATGCTTGTTTCCCGTGTTTCTTCCAAATATTCCATTTTCTCTTCGCCCTCGGGAACTCTCGTTCTTTTCTTAATTTCTTTTAAAATGCCAAAAAAGTATCACTTAAAATTTAAAGAGAAACACTGGGAGCAAAATGTGGTGGCGTGTTGTTGACGCTTTGTCTGACCACTCTGATATGCCGGTTAAATACATCACAGGTACAAAGAAGGCTCGTGTCTTCTACCTTTGCAGAGAAGTGCAATCTCCAAAGGGACCTCTTAGGCAGATTCACACTGCCTTCTTTCGAAAATGTCATATTCAATCTCAAGATTATTCACCGGCTTCTCAGACAACTTATTACCAATAAAGCTACTGGTCCGGACTAGATACCGTACAGAGTTTTGAAAGAGTGTATCGACGAGCTGGCTATCCCCTTTAGTCCGCTCTGCCAGCTCTGCTTTAATAATGGAGTGTTCTCAAAGAATTGGAAGACAGCAAATGTTTGTCACATTCACAAAAGGGACTCAAAATCTGACCTCACTAAATATGCTTCCACGTGTCTACTTTGCCTCATAGGTAAAGTAAGGAATTCGGATCTGCTATAAACTTGCAGCTTCAGCGCTATTTGTGTGAGGAAAATCTTGTTTCTCATAGACAATTTAGATTCAGGCCAGATCATAGGACCCCTGATTTTCTTAAACTCATTAGATTATGGAGATGAGGTTTGCATTGTGGCCTTGATATTAAAGGAGCATTTGGCAAGGTGTGGCACAATGACCTCAAAACTGATATCCAAGAGAGTGGATAAAAGTTTCTGTCCTAGATACGTTACTGTCTGGCAGACCTCCAGATTTTAATTATCCTTGCTGGTCAAGCTCCTGAAACCATTCCTACTTATGCTTCAGGGGCGTAGGCTGGTTTGGGCATGGGGAGGTGCACATCTTGCGGAAGAGGAACTAACTTGGTGTGGGGAGGTGCACATCTTAGGGAGGTGGAACTAAAGTTGAGAAAATCAGGCGTTCGAAAGCATGAAAAGAGTGGTGAATATTTCTTTTTAGCTTGGCCAGGGCGGAAGCTGCCTTTGGCGATCTGCGGGGGGGGGGGGTGCACGTGCACGCCAGTGGCACCCGCCATGGCCTAGCGACCCTTCGTGCTTCAGTTACGCATAGGGCTCTTCTCTCATCTGTAGCTGACGACCTTGTTGATGTGTGAGAGAATGAGCTATACCAATATGCTGACGCCTCAACACTTTTTGCTCGGATTTCTTCCAACGGAGACACTAGATTAGTTGAAGAAAGTCTCGTGTAAAATCAAAGACGTCATTAAAATCGACAATGTTAGTATTATTCTTTGCCATAAATATATTTTTTTTATCATGTAAAGGCTGTGAATATTTCAGAAATTCAAATTTTCATTGTGATATTCGCAGGTCGTAAGTTCGAAACTCGCTTAAGAAAATCGCAATCCCTTTCACTCTTCTTTTATTTCACTGATCTTTACCAACACTACAGCAAACCGACACCGATCCCCATTTAGCCGGAACATCCACCAGCTGCGATGCATCACGGGATACCGTAAGTACATCATTTGCCAAGAATTCCGCTGATCCATCCACGGATCTTGGTGAATTGGCACCCTCACAGAGCAACACGGCTGATGGCAACGCTAACGATGGGGGCGATAGACGAACACTTGCAAAGAAAGCTGGGGATAAGCACCATCGCACGCATCGCATGAACCTAGATGCAGATAAGCGGGTGGCTCTCACTGGTGAGCCTAAATAATACTATTCCTCTTTCGTGTATATAATATACTGATGTGCTAGAAAAATAATTAAATTGAGTGGAATTTAACCAATTGGTATGATGCGATGCTCTTTGTTTGGTGGTTATGGTGTATCTTAAAATGTAACAGTCTAGACCTTCTCACAGTTTATACAATAAAATTCATCTCATCTCCTGTTCCAGTATCTGGGCAATGTACTCAACGCACATATCGGAAACAATTGCCCCTGGGGCCACATCCATGCAGTGATGTTCCAAAATAAGGGCTACATATCCCCCCTTATTGTTATTAGCATCAGCTATCGTCCTACAATTTCAAGAGAAACTGGGCACCACGTACAAACTACTATACCTTATCCTATCAAAATCACCCGCGATTTTACACCAATAATTGCAATTATTTCGTAACGCTTCATATCATTCTGAATACAGTTTTATTCACCTTTTATGTTCACCACCCTTCCCATCAGGCACGCTGTTGGTTCTGACTACCGTCGTCTGCTGGGCACCTTATTTCATCGTCCACTCGTGTTTCGTCCCACTTCGTCCCAGCCACCAGCTCAGTGTCTTCTGCATGTGGCTAGCCTACGCCAACGCCCTCTTCGATCCCCTCATCTACACGTTCATGAACCGTCGAGTTCGCGCCAAACGACCACGCCTCTTGCAGACGGTGGAAGAGAGTATGTCATCATGTTTTGGCGCCTTTTCTCGTTTCGTTAATATTACAATCTTACGCCGAGGTGACCGTCATGACAACAACCAACTTTGTTGAACGAATAAGCCAGTTTGGAGTTAGTCCATGGAACGACTGACCCCATAATACAATAATTCGTTGAGGACCGGATAACTCTTCTATAGCGAGGTACTTGAAAGCAGCCATTCCTGAAATCAAGGAGCTATTACACAATGGAGTCACAACTTTCACAGAGCCTTTACCGGATGTTCGAATCCGCCACTCGAAAATATGTCGCGTATGTGCTTAACTAGATCTGCCTTGCAGATGGCCATACAAAAGCATTTTGGTTGACTGTGTAATTACTAGTCACTTTCAAAGGAAGAATTTGTTTTAATGATAGTTACTTTTCGCTGAACCCAATAGTAAAAGAATGAGAGAACACACCATCATTAGGCCTGAGGAACATGTGAATAGAAAATGGGCAAAAATCATGTAATATAAATGAAAATTACTCAAACTGGGCACGCCTGGGCACTATGTTCACGTAGTTTATCAAAGAGAACTAGGCCCTACATTTGAAATTGATCAATATATATAAAAAAAAAAACTGTCGGAGTTGATGGAAAAGTGTCAAAATTGACATGAAAATAGGACATGATTTCCAACATTTTCCACAAAATACGACTTTGATTTATGTTTGGAAACAACATTTCTCAGGCCATTTGTTTTTAATAGCTATGTTTACTTATAGGGCAAAAAATCACACTATTTAACCGGGAAATTTTCGCTAAATGTCATCAAATGTCCAAACTCATCTTCAGCTCTTCTTATGAAGTTGGCGGCTTGGAACATCCCACATCAAAGAAACTAAAACACCTTGAAAATTCTTTTGTATGTCCTTAGAAATCCAACAGCTTTTTGGATACATCATTGCTAGTTGGGACTCCAGTATCTCATTCCTCCTTGCTGAAATCATGGCTGCAATAATTGTTTTTGTTAAATTCCATGGACAAGAATACTTTCACCTGTCACAATTCATAATATGCATCTCGTACATGCATGAGTTTTTCTTTACCTAACTTTCACATTGAGCTGTCCAGTTTTTCCAAATGTCTGCTAATACAAGCATTGTATCAATGACCTTTCTTGTGCACATGCGCTAACACATGCAGAAATTGAAACTCCAAACTTGCTTATTATGAAATTCGGTATATCAAACTCGACGTAAAGCATGAAGTTGGACGTGTTAAAATCTTATTCAGCGTGTTGAAATACGGACGCTCCCTTACTTCATCGCGTTAAATAACCAGTTTTGTAATGATAAAAGATCTTATTATAACGGGATAAATATGGCTCGGATGTTATTCAAGATGGCTGTAGGATGACACTTAATGACTGAAATGATCATTTTAGATGTTTAAGGACTGTTTTTCTTTCTGTCAAAACAAAACATTAACACTAGCTGCATGGAATGAAGACCGTAGACGACAAGTGAAACTTCACACTATCTGCCCAGGTCTAATGCTTGCTTTTAGCATTTGATGGTAAGATTGTTCCACGCAAATCTACGCCATGAATAAATCATAATATTTGGATTAGTAATAATTATCACATTCTAAAATAAATCGCTGTTAATTTTTTTGATAGATTTTTTCCGTGCGTCACGACACTCCAAAGCAATTTGCGTCAAACTGACTCTAAAAATTGGGTTAATATGGGTCAAAATTGACCATAATTTGGATCAAGTCTTATCAAAATGCGAGTCACATGTGTCAAATTCGTGTTATGTAAATCAGTTTCTACTGTGTGGACTTTTAATTCGAACGTTTAGTTGGTCAGAGCCAGAGTTTTAAACGTAGGTCACACACATTAGTACATTTGGTGCAAAGTGTTTTCACTTCATTACGCTATCAGAAAAGAGTGAGCTCGAAATAATGCCGTGATTTGAATAGATTGGTAAGAATGCTACATTTGCTACCACACACACACACCACACAACACAACACACACAACACACACACCAACACACACACACACACACACAACACACACGACACACCACACACATACATATACACACACACATATACACATTTACACCACATATACACATTTACACACACATATATACACATTTACAACACACCACTATTACACAGTTACACACAACACACACATATACAACATTTACACACAACACATATACCACATTTACACATACACAAGCGCACTCCAGACCCACCCACACACAACACACACCCGCACAGACAGACAGACAGACACCCCCACACACACACACTCACACACACACGTTACATCGCCCACCCCACACACACGACACACACACACAGCCACCACACACACACACACACACACACACACACACACACACACACCACCCACCCACACCCACACACCACACACACACAACACACACACACACACACACCACAACACACACACACACCACACCACACACCACACACACACACACCACACACACACACAATAATATGTGTAATATATATATTATATATGAGAAAAAATCTATCACACTGCCTATTGTGCTATGATGGAGGCCCTGATTTGACATGATTAAAACATTTTTTTTTCGAGTCGATTAAGTGGAGAGTTGTATTTATTGCAATGCTATATATTTGAATATAAGACGATGGACTGAAAACGAAACACAAAATTGGCCCCTAATATTTTGGCTTTCCACTGTACTGAAATATCGGCTTGCTATAGTATTGCTGCTAATTGAATTTTTCATAGTGATGAAGTAATTAGTAGATTAAGCCATTCGCTAAATTGTTATTCACTCTACGGGCGGTTTTGTTGAATTTTGTTACAACAAAAAAACCTTTCGAAATCATTATGTTTCAATGTCTAATAACGTGTATCTAAAAATCTCTGTAATATTTTCACTTGTATAAGTAGTTCTTCAATAAAAGTAATATAAATCATAATCATAATTATAAGTATAATAACACTACTACTACTAACTAATATAAAAATGACGTATGATGATGATGATAATAATAATAATAATGATAATAATAATAATACTAATAATAATAATATAATAAATAATAATTAATATACTAATATAATATAATAATAATTAATTTTATATTAAATTATTCTGATCATTGTTACCATCAATCTACTATTATTTGAATTATCATTTACATGTATGATCATCTATAATCGTCATATCGTTTTATTTATGACCATTCACAAATTTCACTCAATTTCTTCAATCATATTGTCGCATCGTGTTCCAAGTGCAACAACAGCAGCAGCAGCAACAACAACACAACAACAACAACAACAACACACAACAACAACAACAACAAACAACAACAACCAACAACAATAATAATAATAATAATAATAATAACACGTTTTCATTCTTTTCAGGATTATTATATAATAATAAATCATCATACACTAATGTAGGTACTATAAAACAGTATGAGTTATTTTTAAGTGAGAAAAAAAAGATATAATGCCGATTATAGGCGTTACAAAATTCATAAAAGAATGCCAAAGATTATGGAAATCCATTTCACAGTGAGAATTTCGCGGAATTTCGAAAACTTTACCTGCGTGACCCAAGCCAGGATACTTAACGAACAACGCAGGTAACAACTATTGTTTAGGTTCATAACTGTCGAGCATATCTATTACCCCTTTCCGCTGCTTACCCCGTGGGAACACCGGTGATTCACAAGTTGACCAAACGGGTAATCACCGGGGAAGATTCCTTTCACACTGGGTTGCCATCCGCTTGAATTTCGTACGCGCTGTTGCTGAACTTCACGTGTTGTGTTGCCACGTCGCGTTCCGCAGCTGTACAGCGACGGCGACCATACACATGAACGTTTGATCTTTAATCTACATTTCACCGGTGATCAACAGACACCTTTCACGCTAGACTTTCCCCGGTGAACACCCGGGAACCGGAGATTCATCCGGTTTACCCTGGAACGCGTTCTAGGGTTAATTTTTCGAAAATTTAATCGGAGGTTCCCGGAAAGGTTCAACGAGTGTCCTTTCATGTGAGAGATCCACGGGTTTCCCAGGGTTACCGGGTGCACCGGGGAAAATCTTCGCCAGCGTTGAAAGGCGGTATATAATGGCACTATAAATAAAAAAGGACAACAGAGTATGGTAAAAGACTCTGAGAGTAAGTGTTGTCTACATATTTGATTACGTATTTTGTATGACATTTAATTTGTATTGAGTGTTGTGTGATATAATGTTACGTCACTAAACAGAATATTGTAATATCAGAAGAACCTATGGGGAGTAAGCTGGCAGATTATAGTCTAGCCTTCTGACTCTTTTCATTAGATTTTTTTTGTGCACCGCATAACCCACATTGTGCCGACTCTGGTGACAAGGCCGGTGATGGCGCAACTCACGAGATTTGTTCCGCTCCAGAAATTCTCGGGGTACGCCATCACTCGGCTTGGTCTACATGCGTCGGCACGTTGATAGTAGGCGACAAAAAATCGAATAAAACCCAGAGTCCGGAAGTTAGGCCAGATTTACGCCCATGCCCTCAAATTAGTCTGGCTTCCAGAACGCTTTGAATTAATACATCATATAATTGATAGGGAAATCTCGGGTTACCTGCTTGGACTTTGTTAAAGACTAGTGCATCTGATTAGTTTGTTCCAAAACGTGGAAGCACGCACAGTGGGTTACTCCGAGGGAGAAAAAAAAGCGCATGCACGGTCTGTTGACCGGAGTTATTTATAGTACATCAGGCGTGGCCCAAAAGAATGCACAGATGCGATCGTTAATTTCTTCACAAAATTCATTCACAAAATGTCTGGTATGATTAGTTCAGCGATTAAACTTTCTTTTTCAACAAATATACCAATGACATTGATACTTAGAGTAATTCGTTTGGCGTTCCTGCGCCATTATTCCGAGGCAATGTCGTTTCCCAAATTTGCCAAATTTTCAACAGCGGCGGTCATGCGGAACGCCGAGATGATTCTGCGTCTCATTCTTGCCATCCGGACAAACCGCGTGACAAAAGGGCTGGAATGCCCTCGCTTTCATAGCAGGAAGACGATTGCGGAGCTACATCTCATTTGTCATGCGGTTTGTCTGGCTGTGAGACGCTGGAATATTTCGTATCTGAATGTTCACTGGGTGCTAAATAGTAAATTTGTGGTGGGGAGGAAACGACATTGCTCCGAAATAGCCGCTCAGATCTAAACACCTCAATCAAAATTAAATGCATCATGTATCATTTTGTTGGAAAAGAATGATTCTAAAAGCGATGAACTAATTCACTAATAGAATTTTGTGATGATTTTGAGAAATTAAACGATCGCATCTGCTGCATTCTTTTTAGCACGCTGTTAGGCCCTTTATAACATGTTTTGTCAGTTTCGAGTTTGGATTATGTTTCAATCAAGTGGACCATCTGTTAGATGGGAACTTCCCGTAGTACACAGAACGTTATTTCCATCGTCGAGTTCAAGCAGCAGGGCGCGGTTCTAGAGCGAAAAACTTTAGGGGGGCTATGGGCCTTCATTTGCGCCAAATCCTAAGTCCAAAATTATCAGCCGCCAAAAAGTCGCTTCAAAAGGTCCGAGAGTCAAAATTTTTCTCGGTATCCGCAGTCAGTCAGCCCGGGGGGGGGGGGGGGATGTCATATAAATATTTTAAAACACTTGTTCAGGAGGGGGATGTTTATTAATATTTTCATTGTACAAGTTATTCCTCCGAATATATATATATTATATATATTATCTATATATTTTTTTTTTTGGGGGGGGGGGGGGGCTTTGTTGAGCAACTTTGGGATTGCTCCCCCCCCGTAGAACGCGCCTGCAAAGAGTGACGTAGCTGATGAGGTGGGGGATAATGTGTTTTCAATATAGAGTCAAGCGTGACGTTATTTAGTCTGTTTTCAGCCCTACTCGCTGCGCTGCGTCGAAGGCCAACGAGGCGGAGCAAGAGGTTGTTCTTAAGGCACGCTCTAACAGTTGCCTAGTCTTAATTTACGTAGACATACATGAATAATTCACAAAGAATCAAAGCCAATGGTTATTGAACAAAAAGCGTACATCAACAATGATATAAAATTTGACACAGTTAATAGACAACCTTGATTTTCTTGAGGCATAATGACATTAAGAATCAAAATGGACCATTTTTAATATGTATAAAGAGGGGATCTTCAATGAAAGCAAAGATATAAACTAGGCAAGATCCACAATCCGACTGTGTGTTACATTCTCACATTTTTTGTTTATTTATTTGTAAAGATTAATTTAGATTCAGATTGAATCAAAGTAATAAATGACAACCAATTACGAAATTTGTAAGCAAACGTGAGCTGCAAACAAAGGAGAAGGCAGGATTACTATTTTATAGTTCGAATAATCAGATCATTGAGATTATATTGGATTTAGTTAATTGGATTGAAATCTTAACTGTATTATATTGTGATACTGAGCAATAAACTTTTAAAGGCCGTGGATTCATATTTGCAAACATCCCCACCAGACCAAGGAAAAGATTAACTCATGCCTTACGCTATTGAATTGAAAGGCATTGTCTGTGAAATTTGGGGGTCAGTTATTTACCTAGGAATTTGAAAAATGCGAAAGAAAAACAAATGCTGTTTTAGTGTCATTCTATGTATAGGACTTTTTTCTCGCTGGTAGAAAAATTTCAATCAGATGTCCTAACGGTCCACTATAATTCCACTGAAAATGAGTTTCTAGCTCGCTATATTTTGCTAAAGGTTTCCAGATTGGCTTTTCTTCTAGATTGCATTGTATTTACACAATGTTGATATTTAGGCCTGCAAAAGGATCCACTGCCTTTAATTGTCAAAACGCGCGATTTCAGCATTTCCTCGGCATTGATTTTACTTTTTTGATTAAGTTTCATCTCCAATTTGTATAATGCACCTTTGCCAGATGACAATTTAATAAATTATTAATAATGATAAATAATGCAAAAAAAAATTTTATTGGAGTAACGGCACCTCAATAAAAATAGGGTAGGTAGGAGCGGTTTTTTTTTTTAAGCGGCACTATCTAGCGAGCAATGACTTTTCCTCTGAACTATAAGCCTAAATCGGCACAATCGGAAGCCGCTATTTCTTGCAATAGGTTCATCAATGACATATTCAAGCAAAGTATTGAGAAGGACACTCAAAATAATTTTTGGCCCAGTTGTGCCAGGTACCTATTTAAGAGCCATGTTGAGGTAACAGTCGAATTCATCACTAGTACATGTAGTTAGGCTGTGCGTCACCAAATAGGACAAAGTGGCCTGCTCGGCGGCGGTTTTTAGCTTAATTTCGCCCGCGTCACCGAGCAGGGGCGCCCAGGCACCGCTGGTTTTTAGGGCAATCGCGTCGTCGCGTGATGATTTAGCGCCTTCAGTATTAAATTCTGGTCGGCGCCTGGCTCTATTTTACTCGCGCCAAAACACGCTCGTGTTCGGGCGGTTTACGAGGCGCTCGCCCGCCGGTCAATCGACCTATCGAGCGATCACCGTCGAACGATTTATGTTGTTGGTGCTTTATATGGTGAGTAATCCCAGGTGATAATGGAATATATCCTCTTCTG